>OMLI01018658.1:0-12834 GCA_900302605.1 Rondeletia loricata
ACACACACACACACACACGCTGGCAACAGTGTATATAAATGGGTCGAGGAGGCGGGATTGCCACTCAAACCAGAATAGCTGGGACGCAGGAAAGATGCCCGCATCACAATCTGGATTTGGCCACTTCTTCTTGGAGAGAAACCACATCGGCATGCCGACTGGATACCAGATACCGCTGCTGGGATGTCCAGCCGGGGTACAGCAGCAACAAGCTCATCATCTGGCAGCGATGGCCGCCGGGGTTCCCATAGCATATTCAGGACTACCGGGATACAACTTCATCCCTTACCCACACCACAGGCACATCGCACACATGGTAAGTTGAGCCGGAATGTGATGCGATATGATGTAAACCAACAGAATTCACAGATTGCATTGTAATTTAGTCGTTACATGAAAAGCTCAATGGCTTCATAGGTGATCATTTAATTTGCCATCATCATTATCAGTGATGTAGTGGTAAATAAAAAGGTAGGTAAACGATTACCTCCAGTCGGTGAACAACCACCAATATAAACAAAAAGTAATGTTTTTCACTTAAAGGACTCAATGTTCATAAATCAATTCACATCATAAAGGTGGATACTCATTTACACAGGTGACAGTGAGTTCAGATGGGTTACCCCCCATTACATCTCTGCCTATAGATGTATCAATCTGTGTGCTCTGCGTCACGGGTCGCCGACGCCGTGCGTAATTACGCACAGACGCGGTTCCTTAACGCTGGCTCTAAAAGTTCCTTCTCTCTATTTTCAGAACAACAGTTTCGACCTGAAGGCCGCCTCTCCCTACCACCACGCGCTCCTGGCTCGAGGGGGGCCGTTCTACTCGCCGTACCGACCGGGAGCAGCCGAGGACCCCGGTAGGGTCGCCAAGGTGGCCACGCGAGAGAGCACCGGCGCGCTCAAGGCCTGGCTGAACGAGCACCTGAAGAACCCGTATCCCACCAAGGGCGAGAAGATCATGCTCGCCATCATCACCAAAATGAGCCTCACGCAGGTTTCCACGTGGTTCGCCAACGCAAGGCGACGACTGAAGAAGGAGAACAAGGTCAGCTGGGCGTGTAAGGGGAAATCAGACGAGGAGGATGAGGAGCAGGAGGGCGAGAGTGAGGAAGATGAGAGCTCCCTGCACAAATGTCATTTGGACGAGCGGGAAGAGACGGAGCCTCAAGGTGACCTTGCAGACGCCGGCGAGGATGCCGGGAACGTGCTGGTCAGCTCAACACCTGTGGATGCGCGTTTGGAGATGCCGCAGCAGCCACAGGACGAGCAGAAAGACAGTGAGCTTGCACTTGGGAAAAAAGTTGACAAGAGTGACTCGGAGCACACGCCATCACCACTGGAGAGTAAGGAGAATATTGCCAGTCAGAAACCCAAAATATGGTCCCTGGCAGAGACCGCCACGTCTGAGACTGTGAAGAAACCCCTGGACAATACCAGCTCTCAAATTGGAAAGCTGTGGGCTGACTGGGCTTCCAGAAACGGACTGTATGTTCCGTCATGTTATGCCACGCGTGAAATTCTCTAACCGGGTATTTAGACAGAAATCAGAGACATTTTCCGCCTCTTTTGCACTTTAAAGTTGTCAAACCTCAGGGATTTGAATCGTTAATTCCCTGGAAGTTTGCAGTGAAACGAGAAACAGCTGTGTTTTGAGACCAAAGACTAAACATGTTATGTCGTTGTACATAAATGTAGATGTATTTTTCCATCGCCACTCTGTAAATTATATTTCCTTTGTCTTATCATGAATACATATTTTTGCTTAAATAAAATGCAGCAAAAGATCTAACGAAATTGTGACGTGTTTTACTCATGTATTATGTAGTATTTATGTATTATGTAGTATTTTTTTTTTTGAAGTGTTCACCTTCCATATGATAGAATTGGATACAAAGCCTTATGCTTTATTTATAAGCTGTATACTTTGGACACACATAACAGCCTCTGCATGAAAACAGACCATACTGGGCTTTGTTTCTTACTGAAAAATGACCAAAGTACTGTGCATCTATTCAAGTAATCTGCATCTTTATGGACCAAATTATTATTACTTAAGGCCCAGCTCCATTAGAGATTAAATGCAGAATTAGCATTTTCTTGCAAATTAATACAGAGAAAATAATTAGGTCAATTTATCCACCAGTTAGGAGTTTACAGAAAGCATTGGCCTTACTTTGCATATCAAAAAGTTATTATAGTAAGGCTTCAAAGTTGGTCAAAGATGTTTCTTTAAACCAAATTCTCCAAGGTATGAAATTCCCTTCCTCTTTGTGTCCCTTTTGCTAAGATCAGACGGGAGCAACACCAGGCCGCAGGTCTAATAAGGCTTTAGTATTGTTTAGGAGTTGACAGAGGGATTCTTCACTACCAGTCCCCCAGGTTTCCATGTAAATTCAAAGGGCTGTACCTCCATTAATCCAGGGATAATGAGAAAGCCCCTGGGAGCAAAAGGCCTGAAATGCACAGTCGCCTTGTCTTCCCGCCTCACCTCTTCAAATCCCCACAAACAGGAACACACAGAGGGCAGATTAGCTCCACCTGAGCCCCCTCTTAGGTGGCCCAAATCCCATGGTAAACAGGTCAATACAATAGGACAAACTACAAAAAAAACTGTTTGGAGGAAGAACTGATTAAATAAAATACTGACATGCATACAACTCAATGTCCTTTTGATTTTTTACCTTTTTTAATGGTACTTAGGGACGCTTTTTAAAAACTTAACTACAGTAGATTACTTTTACACTGCCTATCACTTTACATATTTCCAGTTTCAGTCTTTAAGGTGCCATGACATTATCCATAAGTGGGACAGTAATAGTTTCTGTTCTCTCAGCAGACTTCAGTGAACCACTAGCACCCCCTTGAGGAAAACATGAGTTACTACAGCCAGTCCCTCAGAAGTAGGAAAACATAACAAACACTCCCATGATACAGAATTCCAGTGGCATAAACTTTAATGCAATACAAACAGAAAAAATGACTACATGTTGCAAAATTACATGCTGACAAAGCACAGCTTAGAAAATGCTATTCCTTCAAAACGAATGGATTGAAGCAATATAGGACGTAGGAAACAATATAACACATGCCACTATCTTGCAAGCCATCATTACACTATAACGTCACAGTTATAGGCATATAATTTAAGATTTAAGGTTTCTTTAACAATTAAGGCAATGTACAGCTTTAGTCTTACATACAGTAACTATAAGTGAAATCTGAGGCAATAATACACAACAGGTTCCATTAATAACAACTACATCATATTATTAACAAGGAGCTTAGCGGTCAGACGGTTTCACTCAGAGAAAGTCAGAAGTGTTTTGTGATTCCTGTCGGGAGAGGACTTCTCTTTTCCCGTCCTCCTGCACCACAACATTTCCATTGTCAGTGAGAACCGGATCTTTTAAGATCAAAGGCTGGCTCGGTTCCTCATTAAGCTCGTCCTCATTTTCCTCTGGTGTCTTTGCACCCGCTTCTTCTTGTGAGGGTCGCGCCTCCAACGTCAGGGAAAGTGGATCGGCTTTCGGGTTTGCTATTGTCGGGTTGGCGTCCGTCTCTGGCTTCTTTGTTCCTTCCTCCACGCAGCAGCCCTACAGAGTCAAATACCGTTAGCATCAAAGTGCTGAAAGTACTCAATATTAGTTCAATGCAACAGTTTCAATTACAATTGCTATAATTTGCATTGTTTACACAGCATTACTGGTTACCCAAGTATATATTCTTTTGATATATTCTGTATCACAGAATAATACAAACATGACAGACAGAGCAACAGAGCGAGACAAAATCAGATTTACCTTTACCATTCCGTTTGCGTCTCGTAAATAACCTAACACAAAGGGAACAAAAGATACAGGATCTTGAGTACATTAAATCAATTATTCAAATGTCTACTCATACAACATGTCAGTGTTTACTGCATACCTCTGAATTTATAGAGGCCTATACCACCTCCAATCAAAACCAAGAGGACTAGACAGCAGACGAAAACCACCCACGGCTTACGCAGTCCTGGGCTTTTTTCTGCCAAGACGAGGAAAAGAGAGAAATCAATTAATAAAATATGAATACATCTAGTAATGTCTACATTTGCCTGTGTGTTCCACTTTCACAATCACAATCCGAGTCAGAGTTTCACACCTGACAACATCTGAAACGATAAAGGATAATTAGTAGAATATTTGAGTAGAATATGGACATTTCTTGTTAATTTAGAAGAATACAGAACTCCATATTGCTGTACTACACAACAGGAAACTGGTTACCTTGCATGCCCGCCCTATTAACATATGAATTTTAGCAGAGCGGGCACCGATGAGACCAAGAAGGGTTTCAGTGCCTTTCATAGCGCAGTTTACACACAGACATAGTGTGAACAAATCTAGCTGTACTACTACTGTAGGCGAAAGCTGTCAATCCCACGGAAACCACAGAGGCCGACATAGATTTCACCTCCAGCAGTGAGACTCCTACAATACAGTTTCATTTTGCACAGGAAGCCGCATCTAACCACGATGGCATATAGTTAAAAACGGAATAACTTTTACAGTTCAGCAGATATCCTGTACAGTACTTACCACAGACGGTGTCAGATGTGGCTGTTCCACTCGTTTTGACTTGGGATTCAGGTCCACAACTGCGAAGACGTCAGGCATTTAAACATGTACGTCGAGCAAAATGTACAGTAACAAAGGATCACTCTTGCTTTTTCACGTGATCGAGATTTAGCTAATGCTAATGTTAAATGAATGGGAGTTATATAGCATCTCACTATAGCATCAGAAATAGATTTCCTTTAAGTTAGCTGTCAAGCTGGTGGAGGAATTGCCGCTGAAATATGAAAGTATGATCCAATGTTTTTGATTGGGTATCCTATACTCACACTGTCCGTTTGGTACAATCACCGTCCTCTGAGGTCCCACTGGAAAATGTGTCTGGGGGACATTTTTGACACACTGTGTCATGGGTGTGGTTGCCTGAAACGGGTTGATAACCAATATGGATTCAACGTCACTGCACATAGCAACGCCAAAGCAGTTTGCGCTGTACGTTTATTGTAGCTGACAGTGCTTTGCATGCATTGTGCATTTGTGTCATACCTTTGGACTGAACCCTGTATCCCGGTCCACACTCGGTGTGCGGTACACAGGTTATGCATGCCTCACTGGAGCAGTGGTATCCCAGCTTGCACGTGCAGGAGATTCGACGCTCCTTGCTCTCACGGGTAACGAACTCAAAGTTTTTATCTGCAAGAAGGGACACAAGTTGTACGCTGTGCTAATTCAAACAGAAGTCGATCCGTGTATTTTGAGCGGTGTAGCTGAATTTGTCGCAAAGTCTCACTTGGGTCACAGTATGGCTGGAGGTCACATGTGGTCTTGGTGGTGTAGGCCTCCTGATATTCATTGTCCTTACATTTCTGGCACTGAGGATCCAGACACCGGCTGTAGGACGACATCCTTGTCCCTGTAACAAATAAATAAAATACAGATTTAGTTTTATAATAAAAAAAACTGTACTATATATCATTTTTCTTAAGTGTATATAGTCTCCCAAATCCCCTCCTGTTCCTAGTTAATTCATTGGGTTAATTCCATGACAAATAACATGTCAGATAATCCCACCAAGGCAACAGAGGGAAGGTCTACTTGACACCGTTCAGTTCCCTACCTGGACCACACTTCTTGCAACACTGGCCATCATCGCTCTCATACTGTGTCAGCGGGTCACAAGGGGACTCTGCACCGGTCACCACCTGCTGAACAATGTCAACCAGCATGATAACACAGACTGTAGAAAAGAGGAGGGTTTGTTTGATGGAGGGATTGTTCTGAGAGATGCAGATCACTTCCCCTGAAACCACCAGACCAGGAGGGGCGTGGCGGAAAGTCCCAAACATTCAAAACAGTTACTCTGACTCTTCCTGGCAGGTGTGTTGTTTTAAAAAAGACATGTTTTAGGATATGCTATTAATCAAAATGTGCGTGTCGACATTCTGAATAAGTCATTTTATAAAACTGTTTCCACCACTACTTCTTTCTGTTTAAAACGAAACTGAAAGTAGGCTCGTTGAAAGACGGGCGTAGGGATATATGCCTTAAAAAAGATGGAAAATCTCGACTTCAGCATTGGATAAAAACTATATTTTCGGAGTCAGCGACGGATAACGCAACTGATTCACGCTAATACATTGAAACGGACTCCAAAGAATGAAATATTGCAATGGCATGACTTGAGCTAGGCTATCTAGAGTTCTCCTCAAGCGCAAACCTGATGTTTATAATGCTGTCATTTCTCCCAGCGAAACATCCATCAGCTTAGGCTATACTCACCATAAAGGCGCATATGATCAGCAGCAGCAGACGCATCTCGGTGAACTGTGTTGTTGTGGACCGCAGAATATCCTCCAGTGCCTGACAGGCGCAGTAACAGTAACTAGTGCGCGGAGCGTCTTTACACTATAAACAGAAAGGGGAACAGCGCGCGTCTCCAGCAGAGGGGCGGTATGAGCGCAGCGCCACAGGGAAATTCCTGCTCTTTTTACTTGACCATTTCCTGTAAATCCTGCGCAGCCGAATCCTCAAATTCTGACGAAGTGGTCCCCGAAATGTCCAAAACTATCGTAGGTAGGCGCTCCTCATATAGCAACAGCCCAGCACGAGGACTTGTGGGTGGTTTGGACCACATTTCATGCTTATTGTCATTTGTGTATATGAGTCATTAATACCCTATATGAAAAGGAACTGTAGTAATCATACATTACATTTTTTAGAAGGATACAAATATCACAGCAACTCTTTCAAATATCATGCAGCAACTACAGGTCGAACATAAAATCCAATAGTAATACCAGAAGAAAAGCAAAAAGGCCATAAAGTATGATAAAGTCACTATCATTACCACAGACACACTACAAGTCCCCATTGGAATATTATGGGGACATTATTTTTCGTTAGGGTCATTTCACTAGTATTGACAACACCTACTGCTATGGTAGACATCAGGTACAAACTGTTGTAAAGGGATTTCCCGTGTATTTTACATCAGGGAATTTCCCACATGGCAGGTCGCACTCCAGTGCATGTGCCCCTCTGTAGATCATGGATGGATGTAATAGCGCCCTCTCCTGGACTAAACGGGACGAGCAGCTGCATGAGGGCAGACATGCATGTGGAAACATGTTAGGTGACTGAGTTTGCTGTGTTGTCGTCCAGGGCTCAACCTCTCAATGGGCGTGGACTGACCTAGAAGTGAAATGTGATCTCAGAAAGGGTGGTGGAAAGAGGAACGCAAATCACTTCAGTTTTCCTGAACCTTTTTCCAGTGAGGGAAGTAGTACTCTGTGTAGGTCTTGTGTAACAAATAAATCTTCATATTTTAGCTACAATCAGAGGAGCACTTGCATGGATTTTTGCATAACATCAGAAAAGTTATAATGCCAAGTTTAGGACCAAAGAAAAAAGACAACCTGTCCAGGATGGATAGATACAATGAGGATTTACCACAGGTAAGATTTCAGCTTGTGTACTCGATCAGATAAGAAAACAGTACTTGTTCTTTAACAGCAAGTGTCATGTTGTAATTTACAATGTATTTGAAAAATCAAAGCTTCTGCAGATGAACAAGAACCACTAAATATTACCAGTTTATATAGTCTTGCTTCAGTGACCTCAGGTTGAGTGCAACAAGATGAGACAAACCTCTGGGGAATCTGTCAGGCATGTTTTACTTCCTCAATTCAGACTGGCTTCCCTGCTATTATTTGTTTCCCCAGAAATATGGCAGACAATGACCGATTTGTATAACGAAGGCAGGATGTTCCCGCACTGGTTTAGCAGTTAAATTTAGCTTTTCGTATGGACAAACATGCATATCTAAAAAAACACGACAAAGCATGCTGACCAGTAGACGACCCTGATAAGGCCTTAAGAAGGTCCAAAGGTCTGAAAAAGGTTTTAAGTAATGTTCTCTGAGGTACATTATGTTTGCCAAAAAGCAAGGCAACTTTAAAGTGCCAGGTTTTGGTCTGGAGGAAAAGAGAGAACAGCACGTCGTGGGCAACATGAACCCAAACATAAAAGCCTAAAAAATCCCCCCACATGCACATAACTGATCTTCTCCTTCTGGGTTGTGCTCCTGTTCAGCTGAGCAACGAGATGCAGCTGAGCATCATGAACAAGGTGAAGAGCGGTGAGCTGTCCATCGAGGACGCTCTGAACCTGGCCAGAAAGGACCGGCAGCAGCTGCTCAAGCACCAGAGCCAGGCTGAAGAGGTAACCGACCAGCCTTTAAACATACAATCTGGGGTTTTGTTTGGCCATCTAGATGTTGTGGATATTCACCTTGAGTAGATGGAAACATAATGCGTTTTGGTATGTTGTTAACACTTTACAACACCTCCAATATAAACCTTTTACTGCCTTAAACTTGCGTGTAAAACTTGTGTTTCGCTGTCACATCCTGTCAGTCCTTGTATCAAAAACTCATAAGAGTGAAAAATGTCTAATCCAATAAATCATTATGTAAACAAAGCTAACATTTGGGTGTTTTCAGTAAAAGCCACCATGCTGCATAACAATTCCTCACATACAGTATATTGGTTTGTGACTTGACCTGCTTGACTACTCTGAAGCTGGTGAAAACCTCATGTGGCTCTGTCCTCAAAATTGCAATCTTCTGTCCCACGTCCGCCCTCTCCTCCTCCTCCTCACACTCTGTGGTGTGACTATGCTGCCCGTCCTGCCAGATCAGTTTGAAAACGAATCTGTGTTTTTAGGATGGAATGTGGCAGGTAGCTTTTGTTCCACGCCCTAGCAGGAAACAATCACATGAAAATACTGCCCTAGTTATGGATAGCATATCTTTGTTAATTATACTAGATGTTGTTCAGTAGAATGTGTAATCCCATTGGGTATTCATTTCTGACAGCAAGGTTATTTTGGGCTGTTGTTGCAGGAAGAGCAATCCTCACAGTACAACTTCAGTGTTCACAAGCATGGACGCTACAGGTGGCAGAAGCGGGTTCTTCAGGTGAGGAAATAACCTTTTAGATCATTTGAAATACTGTGCTGTGGTGGGTTGAACTTGCCTGACCACTCAAGTTGCAAGTCCTGCGTTTAAAGGGAAGGTCTTTTGAGTTAGGTCTGATATGTTCATTTTTACAACGCTTTAAGGACTATACTCTGGAACTTAGTGATTTAGTGAATTTAAACACTCCCTCTGTGTGCATCCAGATTGACTTCAAGACCAAAATGCTGTGCAGCATAGAGAAAGGCATCATCAAGCGTCAGCTCCCCTTCTCACGTGTCAAGAGCTGTGATGACGGGGTCGGGTCCAGGTTCACCATATCCTTCAAAGAGCATCATGACTATGAGTTGGAGGCCACCTCACTGGAGGACAAACACAAGGTGAGTTTATACTCCATGTGTGACTTTATGAACCTGTAAAGTCACTAAACTAAATCAACAATACATGGAAAACTGTCTTGCTTGTGTTTAGTAGTAGAACTCTGTTAAGAGGAGGAAAAATGCGATACTGATGTTACTTTGTGGTCCTTTGTGGTCCTTTGTGGTCAGTGTTACTTAAAATCCAGCAGACCTTTCTTTTACCTTGCTGGTCATTTCATGTTTTTGTGCAGATCATGCAGCTTGTGAATCAGATCATCTATGGGAACATCTATAGTCACCCTGCAGAGGGCAATGCAGAAACACATCAGCCTCCAGGATCGAAGAGCCTTCGGGAGGGCGTCTTGTTCCTGCACAGAGGGGGCTTGGCATCATTCAAATGGGTGAAGTATGGATGTGTCCTTATTACACTAGCACTACTACTGAATCACAGCTAATACACAACAAATGTACAGCATAGTTAGTGATCAGGAATCGTTCTTGACCATGCGATCGGACCAGCACCCCCAGTTACAAAATCAACCTTAAGCTATCTTTTTATTAGCCAGGTCTGTGACTTGGGCCTACATTTGGCCGAAGTATTATTCAAGCTCCGTTTTGTTCCAGATATGAGATCCAGCTCCACCCAGGCCAGCTAACCCTGGCCCCCCTCGGGCGGCGAGGGCCCTCTGACGGTGAGGTGACATCCACAGTGACCATGTCCGTCGTCATTCACCTGTCGGACGGTGACACCAGCGTAGAGAAACATCACAGCCCTGACACTTTCACTCTGGTCACCCACAAAAATGAGTACCAGTGAGTGAGGCTAAAGATGGGGAATATCACAACAGCAAGCGGTTACAGAATTTTGTCTAGAACATCTGCATCTGTATTTCTTTCAATCTAATTTACAGTGTTACTTTAAATCAAACTCCTTTGCCATCCATATATGTTTATTGTAACAGTTATGCACGATGCAGCCTCGTTTGAGTGATAATGTCATAAATACAGGTTGCCTCACACACCACTAATAAGGGAAGTTGAGTTGAGTTATGTTGATGTATTGCAGGTTCCGGGTGCCTATAACCGATCAGGCAAAGGGCTCAGAGGCTATCCAGAAGGAGCGGGACGCCTGGGTCAAGGCCATTGACAAATTGTGTTTGGACTGGAAGAGGAAGTCCCAAGTTGAACACATGTATGCAGAATCAAAGGCTCTACAAATCGCCGAAGAGACAGAGGACATGCTGTCAGCAGGAGGACAAGTTGATCCAGATTTCAAGCCTAGTGGTGGATTTAGTTTACCAGGTGCAAATATGAATCAAAGTTGTCCTCCAGCTGATTATGCAAATGCAGATCCCATCTCCGTTGGTGGCGATCGTTTATCAGCTGGCGACGGGAGTCAGAGTTATCCCTCAGCCGATTATGCAAAGCCTGTGGCTAAACCGCGCAGCTTTGAGAAGTCTGATGCTCATGTTCTCGGGCCTGATACTACGCCGACATCCCCTGTCCCCTCACCTCCTGGTCCTGGTCCTGCCTTATCCTCATCCACCTCCCCTGTCCCCTCACCTCCTGGTCCTGGTCCTGCCTTATCCTCATCCACCCCCCCTGCCACTTCACCAACTCCTGGTCCTGCCTTATCCTCATCCACCTCCCCTGTCCCCTCATCCACATCCCCTGTCCCCTCACCCATCCATGCTGTCCCCTCACCCATCCATGCTGTCCCCTCACCCAATTCCGGAGTCCCACAGTCTCTTGTCCCTGAGTCTGTCTCCTCAACCCAGGTGGGGCCTTCTCCCCCCAGGATCCCAGTCCCTCCACCTTTACCTTTCAAATTCAAGATAAAGCCACCAAAACCACGCACCAAGGTCTTCCACTGGGACCTAGTTGGCTCAGATAAGGTAATGTTTTTAGTTAATGTTGCATTTATCAGAAGACACTACATTCACCACATTTTAAGTTAAATATAAAGTTTACAAATGGTCTCATTAGGATGTATTTATTCATGTATTTTTATTTTTTATATTGGCAACTAATTTAAATACAAATACAGAAAGGTCACTTTCGGTTTAGTTTCACTTCATTATTCTTGTATCGCGTCATTGTTGGGAACTATTCCTTGTTGCTTCTGTTTGTATTTCCCCCTGTTTTGTTCTCGATAATGTGAACATTGACTTCCACACCAAATAGATTTGTCCCAATACCTATTTCATTTGTTTCTTGGCAGATTGCGAAATCATTTTGGATGCGAGGAAGTGCCAGGAGGATTGAAATTGACACATCACGCTTGTATGAGCAATTTGCTGTTCATGATTTGGGAACATTTGGTGCGGTCGAGTCGAGTAATACTCACCATATTATGCTCAACCAGAAGATTGCACACAACTTCAGTGAGTAACAGGGGATGGGTGAGGTGAATCATACACAAGGCCCTCGACACAACTGATGTTGCTCAGAAATGTTGTCTCCTGCAACAGATTGGTTTTCTTACCAAAATCACAACATAATAACTTGTTATAATGAAAAAGCATGCTTCCGGATTAAGTCAAATAATTGAGCTTGTTCCTTCAATGAATGAGAATTGTGGCGTGAAATGAGTTCAGACTTTTCATAACCACCAGAGGGAAGCACCACATAGACAAGGTACTAAAGGTTTCTGCGGAGGCAGTGTTAAAATCAGACTCTTTATTTTCTGAAATCAGACTTTAATTGTCCATTTAAGAGGAAGCTGACTCATAAATTAAGCAATTTTGTTCCTTTTTTAGTGATAGCATGGCTGTAATGATGCCACAGTGGTAGTAAAACTGAATGGATGTCCCTTGTCTGGCCTGCAGGGGGCAGTGTGTCACTAATCAGACAGTCCCCATATCTGCCCATGCAAGCTGCAGAGCTATTGTGAAGTGGAACATACTCTGCTTCTCATCTAATGTCTTTTCACTTTTGATTAACTGAACGTATGTGTCTTGCATATTTCAAAGCCCAAGCCAAGGGAGAACATTTGAGAAACTTCCTCTCATAGGTCTTCCAAGTGGCACAGGAACTGTGAAGCGACACAGAAATCTCTGATGTGGCACTGGGCTGCTAAATGGAATCAGTACGGGCGGCTGTAGCTCAGTAGGTAGAGCAGTCAGCCAATGATCGAAGGATTGGCGGTTCGATTCCCGCTCCTGCTGAGTTTACATGCCGATGTGTCCTTGGGCAAGACACTTAACCCCTTATCCATCTAGCCTCGTGTGAATGTGTGTGAATGATCTTGGTGGTGGTCGGAGGGGCCGTTGGCGCAAATTAGCAGCCACGCTTCCGTCAGTCTGCCCCAGGGCAGCTGTGGCTACGGCTTACCACCACCGGTGTGAATGTGTATGAAAGAATAATGGTTTCTGTTAAGCGCTTTGAGCACTTGGAAAAGCGCTATATAAATCCAATCCATTATTATTATTATTATTATA
>OMLI01018659.1:0-11432 GCA_900302605.1 Rondeletia loricata
CAGTTATTAAGAGCAATATGGGGTTAAGCCTCTTGCTCTCTGCAGCCGTCTTCTATTCCAGTGTTTGTTGTATCAGTAATATACTTTAGGGTCATTAGGAGCTACCAGTAGCATGCTCTCATGTCACCCTGACATTCTTTGCATAACATGACACTTCCAAAAAACAACTGCTCCTGTAGTCTTATTCACGCTAAATGAATTTGCGTCCCCCAATTCATAGTGTCTCCCGTCTACACAATATTTTCATGAACAAATAAGTTACTTGTATTTTAAAATCCATTATTGCAATATGACTATTTTTGTAATGCTATTGTGTCACACCGAAGTACAGTTTAATAGATAATAAATTCTGAATAAATTCACATTTACTTGTATTTGTCTTTACTGCATCATACTGTACAATAACTATGCTACAGCAAGACTGACTGTAGAGCCTTTATAGAAATGCTAGCATCAGCACTCTGAAACAGGGTGTTGACAGTCAGGCCCAGCCTTGCCCTAAGGTCATCCCTAGGCATCTGTTTAAGCAAAGGAAACCAATCTTGCTACGGCTTCAGCAAATCACAGTCGGCCTGCTACAAAGTGGCTGTACTGACAGCTACCTTATTAACGGCAGCTCGGGATGAGGCTCAGCCCGGGGGCTAAAAGAGTGGAACGCCCCATATTGTCAGCTTTGATAAGGATTCATACTCTTTCACAAAACTACAGAGGAGAGGAAATGCTTGGGCATGCATAAGTATTACATCCAGTAGCCCCCCCTCCTCCCTCTCCCCATATGTCCCCATCAGCCCCCTCGCCCCATCCCAGGCCTGGATGGAATGCATGCAATCTGATGGCAGACAGGAAGTCCTTATTGTACTGGTGCAGAGATCCCGGAGCCAGACAGCATACGGGAGCGATGTCATCCCAGGCCGGGCCAGGCATATCTTTGTGCTTGCTCACCGCGTAACAAAGACGTAAATAAACACTGTTACCCCCACCGGTCTTCAACTGTCATTTCAATTAGCCGGGGTAGTGATCGAGAGCCAAGGCCTGTGTTTTTCCCAGCCATGCCTTTACCTCTGACCCCTGCGGCTCGTGCCTGAGGTGATTTTCTTTATTAGTCCATGGGGTCAGTATTTAGCCCCGTAGCCACCAGTGGCTGGCTCAGATCTGCAGAGTCAACACTCTGCCTTCCTGGCTGTTAGCTGCATTAGCACACTGAAGCCCCACAGCCCTTCCACTCCCACTCCCCAAACAACCTCCCTAAGGCCAGATAACATCTCTGTCCCATCCATTCACTAGCCAGTCTAAAGCCTGTGTTCTGAAGCTGGGGCGCTGCACAGGTCAAAGCACATGCACTGAAATTGATGAAGAGAAGCATTCTAGGCTGTCCACTATTAAAGTTGTGTGACACTAGACAAGAGTTTCACCTGTATTCACATGTTACATTCTTGTAATCAACTCACCTATTTGAATGCTACACTATTTTAACTGGTGTGGCTGTCTAAAGCCATTGATTTATTTTCTTACCGTGAATAATTTTTTAGACCATTACGTCTATACAGCCTAAGGATAGAAACGTTATTAATGGAGAAGGGGAAAAGTGTACCTGGAAGGCTGCAACCTACTTCATAAGTTATGTTCTCTCTTTCAAATAAATATAGGTCCCCATGAGACAAGCCTTATGGAATTGGAAGTCTCGACTTATTTATCGCACTAAAATCCTCAGTGACAACTAGAGCTGTGAGTCGACTAAGCGAAGAAGTTAACAGAGCTGTGACTAAATTATAATTTTTTTCCAGGAATCCAACCCTTTGGGATTGAAACAGTGATGTATGACCCTGAATGTCTTGTAATTGCCTGTAAATCATGGCATTGTTTAATTAGCATCCTCAAATTCTCATTGTGGTGTGCCTGCAATATGTTTCCTTCTTTGGCTTTTACTTGCATATTTCTCAAGATATTCCACCCATCAATTTTGCCACTGCAGACAGAGGCAAATGGTAATTACACAGGAGGAAAAACTGCCGAAGAATCAAATGAGCCATTGTGATCAAGTTTTCGTTGCGCAGTTCAACACTCTAATGTGAGGGCACTTGGGCTGGATCGGATCGACAATCCCTACTAGATGATTAAATAAACCATTGCAATTGCTTATCTGGGTTTTTTCTCATTACATACAGTTTTGACAATCCAACAAAACAATGTATGTAATAATGACTACTATCATAGAGGAAAACCAAAGGAGTACACTGGTTCTCAAAAGCTACTCAATGACAAAGTACAGTTTCGCTGAACTGTCTTCTGTTCTTGCACAAAGAGCCCAGAACAATGGTGAAATACCTTTCCTCCCACTCTCCTCCACCCTGTGCTTCACCTGAACCTAATCTCACAGGGCATTTTAGCTGTACAAACCTTTCAACCTGAGTAAGACGATGCCTTGTTGGTGGTGGTCTCCAAAGACCAGCTGGGACAATGGATCAAATACAAACTGAGAGGCTTTGAACTATTGTTGTTACTCTCTTTCATTCTGTTGCTCATGCCCACCATGGCCATCTACTCCTCCTTTGCTCCTGATACAGCGCTCACTATCTGACTAACCAAAGGCTCCTGTTTCAGTGAAAGTGCCGTATTGTAGAGGAAGAGGAAAAATCTGATTTGCCTATCTCATCTCAGAGCCTGTGTCCTAGATAACAATGTCTACTCAATGAATACATGTGGATTTAACTGGGCCGGTCTTCATACTGACTCACTGTGGAAGTGTTTTCAATCTGATAAAACTCTACTTGGAATTCCCCTACATTGGACTGCAAAGTCATTAAACAAATGCAATGGTCTTAAACCAGAGGAAACCATGGGTGGAAATGTATCGGATTCACTTTACAGGAAGGAGCAGGGTTTGGGAATAACAGATTACATGCAACAGGATTACATGTAATCCAAAGGATTATGTTACCAATTAAAATGTAAGTGGACAAACGATACCCTACAATACATTTTGAAAGCAACTCTATTTTCATTAATCTTATACATGCCTTTTGTGGTTGAATTCCTTTTCTCCTCACAATTACTCACCCATTAAACATGAGCCATGAAACATGAGACAATTAATCATCCACAGACAATTTAGATACAAGTGTACTCCAGGAGAAAAGCTTGGAAAATATTTTTTGCATGGTCACAAAAAAGTCATAAAAATTTCATTTTACATTTTCGGAAATAAGCCATGCACTGACTGTCAAAAGAGAAGGCAACTTGGAAAAGCGGGATCTTATTTGTGTGTAGATACTGCTGAGCTCTGCCAGCTTTCATGAATAACACAATAAAACAGTAAAACCGGGCTACAGAAATCTCCCTCTGTTTCCAAATGTTTGAAAAATGGGAGTCTCTTTCGCAAGAGGAATCCCAAGGAATCTGATCCTTGGGTATCAATCTCTGTCTGCATGATAAAGACACTGATGACAGAGGAGTTGATCACTAGCCTAGGGTGGGGTCCATGCATATTTGTCTGCAGTTCTACAGTAAATGCTGCTGTCTCCACCCAAACTCAAACCACTCCACGGGCTTCTCTCTCTTCCCAAGCTGTCTGCAGCCGTCCAAGTCTAACATACTGTACACCCTGCGTTTACCTTCATTCCATCAACCATTTCCACAAGACAAGACCACGAGGAGCCTCGGCTAATGAGAAAACAACATGTGTGTAATCAACTAGAGAGAAAGTTGGGAATTCTGCAAACCCCAGTAAAGCTATCACTGGCGGCGGCTGTGTATGATACAGGCATGTCCGTTTTTGCCAGTTGGCAAAGGCGCCCTGGCAACCACCATGCCTGGTGGTTAATGGATCATAAAGGTTTGCTGGGAGCCGGTTCACAGCTCGAGTTGATTTAGCTATGTAACACAAACCCATTAGTGCAGTGTTTCTGTGTAAGCACGCATTGCATGCAGACTCCATGCACCACGCAGACTCCATGCAGCAAAATGGAGACTCGTAGCCCTTATAAATCATCAGGTCTGGGCAGTTACACAGTTCATCAAAAGAAATGATACAGCTTATCACATAATCACTATAAAATTATTGGTAGGCCCAAGGCAATTATTCTCAACTGCTTCATGTAAAACTATAAGAGCAATTTCCTAACCATCTTGTCCACAAAAACGACCCATTAAATTAAAAATCATACCAGTCTTTGTAACTTACTATAAAGAGAAGTGCACTGCTTTCACCCCTCTTTAAAACACTGGCTAAATTGTTTTGTCCCCCTATTTTACTTAATTGTTCGGTAGATCTAGCACACTACACATTACAGGGGAGACAAAGGGTGAAGGCATCATTCAAATTTAAAGAAGAAGGTTCATTCTTACCATAGTACAAGAAGGCCTTCCTATGAGCACTCGTACCTCAAAGTCCCCTGTGAGTTTACAGTTTAATTGAAAACACTGTCTACACTACAGGATCCTCACTTTCTCTGTATGGAGATAAAGTGACATAGATAGTGCTTTGGCATGAGGACAAAGCTGGTTGGCCCACAGAGAGGGATTAAATAGTATTAACAGTGTCCAGATGTTCAAGCTAATACTTCGACATACTGACACACTACACTACAAAACAAAAACACCATCATCACGTCACTCAAAAACAACGAATATCTGTATCATACTAGTATTTGCATCGCCATCAGGCAACTCATGAGACTGGTAAGGGAGCAGAAGAGATGCTAGCTAGACAACAGTAGGATCTCTGTTCTTACACATGCGCCTTGTGCTGTTTCCTTGTCTGTAGCTCTGTTGTTTAAAGCTGATTAAAGTGGGCCAGATGGACCTCACCGCTCATGCCTAGTCTGGCTGTGCTACAGCTCCTCCCCCCCCCCAGCAAAGCATACAGATGTACGAGTGGATGACAGAGGGACACAAACTGGGTCACCCAGTTTTTAAGAGATAATAGATGAAAACATTTGATTATAGTGATGATCATAGTTGGTTTTCTTTCAGAGTCATGAAATTGTTGAAATGATTGTAGTATTGTTACAGTACAGTATTGTTACAAGTGAATCATAGCAAGACAATACACAAACACACCCAACAGATGATATCAATCTCCACTTATATGTCATTATTCTATATGTGTTTCCCACTGAGGTCATTGTAGGAGTTTATGAACCTACAGTATAGTTATGAAGGCCAGAAACTCCCCAGCCACAGCTCCGGGACAGGCCCCGCTCCCTGGACGGCCTCCCCTGGAAGTCTCCTATGACCCTTCAGACTTTCCATAAATCTGCGGAGTGATTGCGGTGGTCAATTAACACTCTGTGAATTGCTCCCGGTGGAGAGAACGGTCACATCCGTAACAGCAAGAAACCAAAGCCGTGGGTTCACTCTGAGTCCTGCAGTAATAACATGGTGGACCTGGTACAATGAAAAATGGGTTGAGGGCCCAAAACTATAATAGCAGCTATTGTGCTGGTGGTCATGCAGTCACTCAAGTGCAATATTCAGGAAGGCCATTTCATTACATCCAATAGAGCCTCAATCATGTGTAAAATTTGCAGTTTGAATGGGCTGGCTATCATATCAATCATCAGCGGCTACAGTGAAGGCTAATGGAGGCCCTTTCTTCCTGCTGACTCTTTGTGTTTATTGTTCCCATTTACAGTATCAGAGTTTGGCTTAATTTAGTCTTTTTTTGATCAAGAAAGGCCTTTCAAAGATTATCGCTGTGCTGACCAAGGGTGTTCACGCCAATATGTTTCCTCAAGATTAGAAGCTTTTTCTATTGGAGGAAAAAAAAGACATAATTCAAAGTGCAGAGTGAATTTGGTGTAACTTTTAAATAGGGTTGCAGACCTTTATAGCAATACTTGAATTTTCAGGCCCCGAGTTAGGACAAAAAAGTTACTGAACATTGAAACAACAAAATATATGAAGTAGATGAGTTAAGAAAAGCAACTTTTGGGCATTTTGGGGGAATTTAGAATATGGAGTGCAGATTTTGAGAAATGTGGAACTTTGTTTCATTAAGATAATCGATTGCACTTATTCTGCTAAGCGGAACTTTTTGCTTTTAAGCGCTTCAGCATGTCAAAGCCCTCAAAATACATGTCCCATGCTCTGCCCTTCCTTTGTGGCCCACATCATGTGTGAATATGACCAGTTTATATATGCATACCAAAATGTGTGGGAGAGTACAGTAGGAGACCAGAGGATGCTGACGTCTGAGATTCACTCAGCGACGGCCAGAAGCAGGGGAAGCCCAGAGGGGATGTGATGCAGTAGACATAATCACACTGATGATTTACAAAGACTGTTAAGAATGTGATATACTATAACTACTGAGGGATTAGCATTTAGCCTAGTTCTGTAAATGTGTGGCTGGTTTGAAAAATTGTTTTAGCACAGGTGCTTCTTATTTAGATACACAAAACAGTAGATTAGAACCACTTAATCCAAATGAATGGAGGCTGTTTGGACTAGTAAGAGCCAAGCTTTATTGAAAGTATGAAACATGTACGCATTCCAAAACTCCATATACACAAATTTAGCATAGCGTTTATTCAACTAGAAAATTCCAACAATCCAACAAAATAGTGCCATATTTTGTTCATTCTGCCTGCTAACCAGCCAGACTGAATGAATAAGAACATTTCCAATGATACATTTCAGGTTTATATGAAAATAATAAGCGACCTCATTTTTAACTGAATGTACAACTTGTTCCCAACTCCAAATGCTCATTACCCTAGAATGACATCATCTGTGGTCACAACACTTTTGGGTGTGTACACATTTTCTTTGTTTACTCATGTTGTCACTGTGTGTGTGAAAAGAGGTGGTCAGCACCCCCACAAACAGCTTAATTTGCACTTTGTCGGCCTTGTTTTTTATGATGCTGTGAACAATTATGTATACAAGAAACATCTCATAAAAGACACTAATATAAACATTTTATGACCGCAGACAATCTTTTCTCCAACACAAAGACATTATAGGAAGCAAAGCCATGACTTCATCGACTATGTTTTATCTCTGGAGTTAAAATAAACAGCCTGCAAGGTGCTTGGCAGGAAATCTATTGGAGAGTCTTGCTTTCTCCCAAGATGTAGTCCGATGTGTTCTGGCTCTCGTGCCTATAGTCCGGTCGATGTCTAGTCCTGCTTTACACAACCCAGCTGTGGCTTTTGGTCCCTAGTGAAATGTTTTTACGTCTAGACGTCCTACCGAAATCGAAACATTGAATGGATTTGGCTGAGAGTCAACTCTATCCTACCAACAGAATGAGTGTACTTTCTCATGACTCTGAAAAAAAGCCCCATGCCACACTACTGGGTCTATGACTCCGCAGTACAGTAGACATGCCCGCTGGAGTAGGAATGTCGATACAGCAATGCCTGATAAGGACAGGCGAGATAACAACAAATATCTAATATAGATATGAAGACATGCATGGAACGTTGAACTGAGATATAGATATTTATTGATGATAATAGAGTGTTGTTGATAGTCCAAGACTATTGCCTTTTAAATGCAATAATTTAAGCAGAGCAAAAGTTCACATATACATCAGCCTTCATGACACAACATACAACAATAAAAAATCAAAAAGATTCTCTACACCAATTTGACAAGAATTGCACGCATAAACAAAGAATTGAGGCGAGCATAATGTTGGCACAATCTTGTGAAAACATTTGTGTTGACAGAGAAGCGATGAGTTTTCTTGTGCTTGGTGAGGGAACAATAGTTGGAAGAAAACCGATTTCGGAAACAGGAAAACTGAGCAGACTGAAGTAAGTGTGCTCCTTTGGTCCTCCTGGTGATGAAAAGCAGGGAGCGTGTACATCTGATAAATTACCCAAGATCCATTATTTTATTGGTCCTTCAACAGTCTATTTCTTTGAACTGCCGACACATTGTTCGCCCAGAATGCCTCTGCCTTTTGTTTTTCACTGAAGTGTTGGAAAAAATAACAAACGTTCTAAATGGGTATGCAATTTACGTTTTCCAGTCGGCTGTTCCTCAACCAATTTTATTTGGAGGTGCTTCCCCAAGCAGCTTATGAGTCAGGGTTCAGGAATCTCCTCATACGCTGCTAATGCACAATGACAAACTGCAAGGATGGATCAGGATCTCCAAACATTCTCCACAGACTTCATAGAGCAATCAATTTATCACAGGCCTGGTAAAGCAGTGCCAAGGCTTTTAACTGCAACACAAGACGCAATCCGTGCTGCTCACGGGGGAGTGCATCAAGATTGATGGCCAGATGAAGCTCTATTATGACTAAGCCCACTTGGTGGTTTTTAGACGGTGCCGCCGGGCTGCTTGAAGAGTGCCAGTGGAGCAGCGTGACCCTGCCAGTAAGAGTGACAGGGAAGACTTGTGAGTGACAGGGCTACACACTGTGGATGTTTTGTGGAGTCTGGATTATCTGATTTGCATTGTGTTGATCTGCAGTCAACAGACAGTGGGGCCAGTTCTGGCATTGGTTCATGCTAACAAATACCGGCTTTAACTGAGGAGAACAGATAGTCGCCACTCTTATTCTGAGTAATGTCTGCCTCTCATTCATTGGGGCGGCGCATGAAAGTTTTCAGACACCAGGGCCGTGCCAGAGGTGACATCACACCATATTTTCTCCTCCTATAAGGGAGACTGCAGCAGGATGTTAGGAGAGTGTCATGACAAAACCACCACTACTTATGAATGTGTACGTGTCAACGCCCTTTTTATATGCGTGTGGTGTGAAAGTGTGTGCCAGTGTGTGCGTTCCATTGCTCGTGCCAGATTTGACGTGTTCATGATCATGTGTGTTCAGCTTTTGATGATGGTGCAGGTCTGTAAAGTCACTTTCAATTTTTTCTCTGTAGCCAAGTTAAGCGGGGTAGGGGTCTGGGCGAATTGCTTGAATAAAAAGGAGATTTATTGGACCACTGAGGCGTTATTCTATTTTCTCTGAACTCTTCGAAAGGAGTAGAGCAACTCATATTTCTGAGGTCCAGCGAAGGCGTCCAAGAAAGAGGCCTTCAGCGACTGATGGGGTCATGCAAATTACATACATTCTGCATTAGTGGATAACATTTCCCCCCTTTAAGAGATAATGTGCTCGCCCCGCCTCCAACCCCTACTCCCAGCTCAATCTAACTTGGATTGCTTATGATTGCCTCATATTCAAGCCTTGATCTAATTGAAAGGCAAATGATAAACCCTCTACTATACCTTGTGCCGATTTGCGTGGAGCCTTGGATGCGCTGAATTTATTGGTCCATGGAGAAGTGGTTAGAAATGAGGAATGCCTTGGCCTCGGTCGTCTTTGAAGGCCTTTTTAGACCACATGTTTTCTTAACTCACTATTGCGAATGTGTTTTATGATACACTTTTATGTTCCATCCATTGTAGGCTTACATCATTTATATGTCAGCGCTGACTGCGGATAAAGACAAGGGCCTTTGTGTCTATGACAGATGGAATGTAACCAGAAATTTATCGAGCTTCAAATGGAATAATGCAGCTAAATAATTACACACGATGATTGCCGTTTGTTTAAGCAGTAGATATAGAATGCTTTTGGGGTTTAATGTTACAAAACAACGTGTTTTGCATGACATGTGTTCCTGTTCAGATCATCACTGAGGCTAGACTTGTGGTAGTCCCTCTGACTGATATGTGGAAACATAAAACAGGCATCACACCTACAACTTCCCCCGCGCAATCAGGGCTTGTCTCTGTGGTCGTCACGGCGGTTGACTTTCAAGTTCATTGTTTTAAATTCCCCTCCTTACTGCACATCGTTTAGTTATTAGACTGGGAGGGAGGGAGAAAAAGAAGAGGGAGAGAGAGTGACGGAGAAAGAGAGAAGACAGGGGAGGAGGGTACGTTCACAAACATTAGACCTTTTTCTCTCTCTCTTCCCCCCCAACTCAGCCTCTCTTCCTTGCTTTGCTGCTGCATTCCCTTGTCCTCACTCTCCAGTCTATAACAGAAGAGGGCTTCAAGGAGAGGCTGGTCGAAGTCAGACAGGGATGGGCCTGAAAGAGGCGTATTGTGAGGTCACATTCTTCCCAAATGCAGGCAGGAGCCAAGTCAGTAGCTGGAGGAATTACCCCCATGAATCATGCCCATTGTGATGCCTACCCCAGGATGAGAACATGGAAAGGAATTAGGTATGGCAGGGCCTTATCAGCTTCCCATTCGGAACGGTCGGCCAAACGGTGCAAGCGGCCCGGACAGCCTTTCCATCCTTGCTCACGTAGAGTGTCCGCGAATGTGGAATTCCTCCACTGCCATGTGTTGTTACTTAAGGGTGTACTGCAGCCAAGTTACTGCGCACTTTTCCATCCACGCCCGTCCTCCTGTCTGTGCACTTCCTTCCCTCCCATTTACCCAGAGATCTTTGTGGTAGGTCCTGGAGTTCAGGCAATATTAGGTTGCACCTCTTAAAACATGTCAGGCTTTGTGGTGAAAATTAAAGAATGGAAAAATGATGAAATGTAACATTTTGCTGAGGGCTTTTTCACATTCAGACTGTTAGACAGGGGAGAGAATGTGAGAATGATGGAAAGAGAGTCGACAATCTTTATCATGCTGGGTTTATTTTGCATGTACAGCTCTCTTCGAAATCTGCATGAAGCGATATGTCTTGGGTGGCATCTTTGGTTTTAAGCTCTACCAGTTGTCTTAGCAGTAAAGTGAATCAGACGTGAGAGGAGACAAAATCACTCAGCTAAATATTTTTACAGCACTAAATGTTCTTAGATTAACATATCATTGTTTCATCTCAACTTTCAGTTTGAGTCCATTCATAAGAGGCTGTGTGTATAGACTTCGGCATCGGTAGACCAGAAACCCCCTCTTGTCTCAGCTCTTTGTGTCTCGGGGTGAGAGATCCTTACATGATATGACAAATGAAGTGAATTTCATGGTGAACGGAGAAATGTGTTTGTCATTTTTGTTAGAGAGGATGAAAGAGATAGAGATCAAGAGTGAAATGCTATAATAGAAAACACTCCACAACGGAGGCGTGTGTTCTCACTCAGAAATAACCTGAGTCAACAAAGGATAAATGAGTCTGCTGCATGATAAACTACGCTGTGAGACTATCGAGCTTCACATGACTTCAGCGTGCACTATAGGTTTTAACCCTCCGGGACTTCTTGATGGATGGTAAACAATACTGAACCGTTCTCTAACGTGTATGAATGAGGTAATAGCAGAGAGACAGGAAAATGGACTGTGCCAGGAAGTCTCATGTCAGCATTTTCAACTGTCCATGAGAACAAAAGAGAGAAAAGAAAAAAAAGAATCTTACTGCATGAATCCATGTATCCCCTATCTGCATGTGTGTGTGTGTGTGTGTGTGTGTGTGTGGTTGTGTGTGTTCTGGGACTGAAGTTTCCATCAGCGCAGGCAGG
Organism: Rondeletia loricata; assembly: GCA_900302605.1. NCBI lineage: Eukaryota > Metazoa > Chordata > Actinopteri > Beryciformes > Rondeletiidae > Rondeletia > Rondeletia loricata. The sequence continues at coordinate 11,385 of OMLI01018659.1, forward strand.
ACAGGGCAGGGTGTGGGCAGGAGTCACCCCTCCACCCCTTCCAGCCCC
>OMLI01018661.1:0-15027 GCA_900302605.1 Rondeletia loricata
AATCGGCTTATTAGCCAGTCATCATCATGGGCCAGGAAATCTTCGCGGTCCCTGAACGCTCGCTCCCTCCTAATTCTTGCAACTCTTCCAGCCACAACGTCTTGTAGCAGTGCCAGGAGTGCCATCATGCAACATTATGCACGAATGTCACCGCGGTATGTATATGCTTATACGGCAATCAGACTGATTGGTTCACATCTTGGCATTATGATCGCGTCAATCAGATCCATCTGTATATAATCTATGATTAACGTTTGTAATGAAGTGAAACTGGATGTGTGAGAGGCATCATTATACAATCTGGCTTCAATTCACCACCTCACCAACTGCGTCGCAAAGTTCCCCTGTCTCCTAACTGTGCGTACGCATGGGTCAAAGTTTCCGTACGGGTGCGCACTTTCTCCCGTCAAGTTTATTTTGATAGGTCACATACTTGGCGCTGGAAGTTGCTTACGCAACATTCAGGCCCCGTTTTGTGCGTACGCAAGGTTGATAAGTGAGGCCCCAGATCATCCTGGCCATTGCATTTCACACTCGAGGTGAAACTGAGTCTAGATCTAAAAACAGCCCTGCAGAGTTGATCAAGCTGTAACCTTGGGCGCATATAACCGTTTCACATGAATTTCTTTAGGGTATACCTCTTATGTATTGGAGGACGGTTATCCGGGGTCTGCCTAGGTTCCTCTTCAGATGATTGTGGGAAAGTGATAAGGCCCGGTGTCTTAGTCTCAGCTGAGCTGCTGGATATAGGCTGGGTATTGGTGCTGTGGATACTGTCTCCTGAGGCACTGGGCTTCATATAGAACCTGACAGGGAAAAGGACAGGCTATACTGAACAGCATGTCAGCACCATTTCCTTTAAGCTTCCACTGCAAGTGCTGCAATGTATATACAGAGCTTTACATTATATAGTATGGTTATAAGATCTACTATGACCAGGCATGCAATCAATCTTTAAAAATATAAATAAAAGGGTAGAACCAGAGCTATACAAGGAATCTCCCTACTGGGAACTGAAACACTGGAGCAAACCAGTTTTCAGTTACCCTTGGGTAAAAAGCTATGCAGTAAATTATGATGCTACAATCTATAATAAAATGTGTTTAATCAAAATCTCAGCTTTACAATTCATCTTTACAACCAACTTTAAAATAAGGACATGGCTTAAAATGGTCAGGCCTATTTCAACGCAAAGAAAACAGGTCCCTACCCACTGGTGGTGCGCAAGTCATGAAACTCTATGTGCAAAAAGGGAAGGAAGGCTGTTTGACAGAAAGGGCAGTTGGTGTTGAGGTTGGAGTCGTCGGCCGTCCAGCCCGCCATGATCTCCTCATCATACACCAGAGCCTCGCAGGAGCGGCACTGGGAGCAACTAGACATCAGCACCTATCAGAAGAGACGTGTGTAGCCAGTTACACATATGTACATGTCGCTGTGAAAGTGACAGAAACTGGGTGTTTGTGTATGCATGTCGGACCTCCAGTGCACAGTTCTGGTAGATGCTGGAGGAGGAAGTGTGGTGTAAGGAGCCTTGCTCAGAGTCGGGACCCCTGCTTGCTCGCCCTGGAGTCGGATCTGCAAATGGAGACAAAAACAAACATTTACACTTGATCTTCCTGGAGCTATACACAGGCCTACTGGCCTCAGAAAGGAACTCACTAGGCCCTTCTCCTCTCTACCATTTCCCTCATATCTTTGGACCTCTCTCAAATAAGAGAAGAGTATGTGTGTGTGTGATAGAGAGCGAGTGCTTACGTGTCTGGTGGGTCCCTCTGCCTGTGTCACTGCTGCCACTGCTGCTGCCCAGGCTGGTACAACTGTGGTTTAGGCCGTTGGCCACCAAACCTGGGATGGCCCCTCTCTCGGTGGACTCATCCCCTCCGTCATGCGCGGCCAGCATGTGTTCATCCAGACGGGCTGGGAAGCCACCATCACCTTGAGCCAATTCATCCTGCAGAATAAAGACAAATAAGAGACAAATTCCCCATTTGCTCCAAATTGTTCAGCTCTTGCCACAGGCAAGTCTTCTGGAAATGTCTTAAAGGATAATTCTGAATATTTTCAACCCGGGCATTATTTTCCTAGTTTTTGCCATCATGACGATCGATTCTGGTCAAAATCAGTGACTTCACTGTAGAGTTCTATGTACCTCTCAGTTTGCAGGGAGTGCTGCTCTCCGATGCAATCGGACTGGGCCAGTGGAAACTCAAACAGTGGAACCCAAAAACTACCAGAATCAATCAATGGCAAAAACTAGGAGAATAAGGCCCGGGTTGAAAATAACCGGCATTATCCTTTAAGGACACTCACCTCGTCATCTGAGTAGGAGTAAGCTGAAGCCACTGCACCCCACACTTTGCTGGCTACATTAGCTGCCTGCTTCATGCTTGACTTCAGCGCATCCATTTTAGGCCCTGAGAGCAGGGCGTCCATCTTCATGCCTGAAAAGGAGTTAATGACCGAGCCCAATGAGCCCCCCTGGGAGGACTTGACCAGCGCTGTCAGAGAGGATGATCTGGGACCTGGACTAGCTGTAGCGCTGGCTGGAGTCTTGGTCTTCACAGCAAAAGTCTTGGAGCGAGTAACAGTGTTGGGGCTGCGTTTGGGTGTGTCGCCTGGGGAGCCAGATGGAGTTTTGACAGGAGGCACAGGGAGGCTGGACCTCCGCGCCAGGGGCTGCTTTGCCGGAGAGGCATCAGTGGAGTCTCCCTGGCCCTGCTGGAGCTCCATGCTGGAGGATTTAGCACCCAAGGGGCTCCGCAGGCTCATGTACATTTCGATCTCCTCTGCCAGGTTGCGGGACACCACGGCGGGCAGGGAGCGTGGTAACTCCTGGCTGGTAACAGAGGCTGACTCCTCATTCTCTGAGACCAGCAGGGAAAGGGGGTCGGCACCCACCTTCACGTCCTCCCTCTCCAGGGTCATCCCCCGCACCCCAGTCTCCTCCTCCTCTTGTGTTTCAGTGTGTGTCTTGTCTAGCTCCTCCCTTTCTACCCCAGTCCCCTCCGGCCCATCATCAAGTCCCTTCCCTTCTTCGAGCGTAGGTGCGTTTGTTCCAGGGCCCTCTTCCTCTGGCAGTTTCCCCAATATCAAGTCCTGTTCATCTTCGGGCTCCTCCTCCAGGTCTTTGAAAAGTGCTTTGGACACACTGTTTGGGGGTGGGCTTGTGCTGACACAGAGCGCTGCAGCCAGGATGCGGGCATCGGCACCCATTTGGCTGGCCATGTGGTCCACGCCTTTCTCCAAGAGCATTCCAGCGCGGCTTTCAGCACTGAAGCTACAGCTGCGTTCGGCAAAGGCTTTTTGCCGCTGTTGCTGTGTCTGGGTGCCTGCATCTCTAGATGCTAGCGAGCCATCTTCCTCAGGGAGAGACACATCTTCACTCTTGCTGCGAAGCCTGAACAGCTTCCCTGTACCTGGGGCAGAGGTACAGACATAGTCAGAGTTGTCTCTTTTAATTTGGGGTGGGAACAATTCAACTTCTAGGTTAATAGTTGGGTGATATTGGTAATAGTTGAGAATAGAAGAGTAGGCTTAAACTAAATTTCAACTACATACAGAGCTGCCAAAAGGAACAACTAAATGTCCTTTGCTTATCAATAAGTAAATGGGCAGCTCTCATTTAATTTGTATTAATCTGAGTGGAAAACAAAAAGAATCAATCCATCACCTGTGCTGTACATGGATTCTATGTTTTTGGCAAACACAGCAATAGAGCTGCCAGTTATGTATTTCTATTGTCAGACTAAAGAGTCATATACATAGTTTCAGATTAATTAGCAGTGAAATTTGTCAAAATTACCATCCCAAATTCTAATGCCACCTCCCTCCAAAAGACTTCAAAACCATTGCTTAGTTAAACCTGACAGCCTAGTCTTTTCCTCTCACCCATTTCCCTGGCAGGGTCGAAGCTCCCAGTGGACAGCTTCACAATACTGGGGACAGGCAAGAGCACATCAACAGGGCTAGAGGGCTCCGCTACTGCTACTGCACTGTCCACTGAGCCAGCCATGTCCCCACCTGCTAACACAAGCAGACAGGCACACACGCTAACATCAAAGTACAAAAAGGAAATGGTGCTTCTGGTCAAGAATTACACGCACATCTTTAAAGAAACGGCTAGAACTGGATATAATCCTTATGCCATATGCAGCACATGAGAATGGCAGAGAACTATAATTTAGTATTTTGTACTCTTGTGGAAGTAGTACTGTTGCACTGTGCTTTGGCCTTACTAGTCTCTTGTATGGAAAGCAGCACAGCTGTATGTGAAGAGTCTTGCAGGTCCTGATGTAACTCATCCTTGGAGCCGTAGCCTTGATCAGACTGCCCTCCTGTGGATCACATATACCATGCTGTATTCATAAATCTTGTTAGCAAATAGCTTTTAATTTAACACAAGAGGACATGATTAAATGTATGCTTAGGGCAAATATTTAGGGGAAACATGACCCCCAAAAGATAGGAGATGTGACTTCTGAACCTCAGGTTTTATAGCGTTAGACCTGCTAAGCTAAAGGTTTTGGGGAATCAGTACCTGTACTGCAGTGGTTGTCTGTTGAGTTTCCTATGACGAGGCTGCGGGCAAAGAGCGTGTGTTCCTCACTATTGACTTCACTCGAGCTGTCAGCACTCCCATGACTCAGACGGTCACCGTCGCTGACTGCTGACCCACCTGTTGATGCAGCTAAAGAGCAAGTGAAATAGAAAGAGAGAGAAAACAGTGTGTGAGAGATCTCACGTGACACTGCTGAAGTCAAAAAGCGCATCTGTTTTAAGAACTGGATATTGAACCTCAGATCTGCAGAAAAAAGCACATCTGCTACACCAAAACGTCTCCAACTTCCATTATTTGCACACTTGCTAAATGGTTAATTTCACCGTTCTATAATTCAATTCAATTCAGCAAAAAGGGACATGTCTCCCTTTATGCAGCCCTATCATATATTCCATTCTCACCTGTGGCAGTAATAGTGGGTACTTTGGTGGAAGGTGTACGGTCCAGAGCCTGCTTGAACTGGGCCACTCCACGAAGCACATTACGCAGCTTAGTCCACATAATGAGGCCACTGTGGTTCCGGCTGGGCCACGGGCTCTCTAGGACGGCCTGGAGAAGGAGCAGAATGAAGGGTGAGGAAATTAACAGAGACTAAGCCTCCAAATTGTTGCTGTTGGTGTAAAGGTTTAAGAATCCTATTAGCCAGCAGATCACAATGGCCAAAATGTTTGGTTTCTACTAGTGGTCCTTTGAGCTTTGTTAATGGTAATTACTAATCTGTTGGTACCTCATTGCAAGCTGAGGGTATATTTTGGCTATGTAAAGGCGTTAGGTTATACATGACCTTGTAGTATATATACACAGAGAGGCTATGTAAATGTGCTAAGTTAGATTACCTTGTTGTAGTATCCATATGTGATGGCGTTTGGATGTACCCCAGCTTTCTTCATCTCAACCAGGACACGCACAGCCATAACAGGCAGACCCCACACACCACACAGCTGCATCACCACTCTGTAACATACCTGAAAGCCAGAGGGAGGATGTCAGTACAAAAACATGAAACATGAAAAACACTCGTATTCTTTTAAGGCAGAATTATGTAAAAAAATTCAAACATGGTATATAAATACAGAAATATGAAAAACATTATCCAAATAATATTAATAATATAAAATCTCTCATGCACAAATGTGGCTGTACCTCGTCCAGCACCTCCACCTCTGCGGTCCTCATCTTAAGGAGGATGTTGTAAGCCTGCTGCATGGCACAGCTCTTAGACTTGGCCAAACGCACGCCCGCCGGCAGGCAGATGAACCACATGCTGTAGCAGTGACTGAACAGACACCGGGCCCACAGCGGCGGGTTGGAGTAGAAACGCTTGGCCATCTTGTATGCTAGCTTGATCTCCTGCCAGACCAACACATTCTGACAGTTACATATCAAGCATTTTGCAGTAAGACAGGAGCAAGACCATAAGAGTCGAGGACGACGGGAGGATGAAGAAGAGAGGGCAAGTCAGGTACATTTTTCACAGGTACGGTGTGCTCTGGAGGGCGGTTCTAACCATATCAATGATGCCCACCAACACTGCTAAAGTTCCCTTCAGAGAGGAACTGAAACATTAACTGACCTGGTGCCCAACAGCATGCTCTGATCTTTCTGGCAACTACATATTTGAAGGGCTCTGTGTGTGTGCTTGGGAGAGTCTAGGAGGGATATAAAAGGACTAATTCCGATTAGTTTGTGTAAATTGGCTGATAAAATGTTTTTGTGATCTAGTTGTAGTGCATGAAGAGGTTGGCATTCAAATGTTTTATTCTAAATAAAACATGGCAACAAAAAACATAAAAATCATCCTGAATGGAATGTTATTCTAATAATTCGTCTATCCCTCCCAGCAATGTGCTCCACTGAAGTATTTTCTTCCTTTCCTATCTCCATCCAAAATAAACCAGCTCCTGCCCAACACGCGAACAGTTCCTTTGACCTCATCTGCACCCTATGTGTTACACAAACCATTACAGCAGGGCTATTCTGCACTTGGCCCGAAGTTCAAAGACAGTGTTCCTTGTAAAGGCCTGCCATTCTGTAAATAAGTTACTGGAGAGTAGTGACAGATAAGAAGTCCAATGTGCCATCCTAAAGTGAAAGAATGGCTCATCAAAGCATACACAGTAATGGCTATTTCTATAGTCTGTGTGACGGAAAGTAGTCAAGTTTTGCTGAAATCCCAATGTAAGAGAAAACGGCAAGTAACAGGGCATCAATACTACCTCTGCTGAGTGTGTGTGTGTGTGTGTGTGTGTGTGTGTACCTGCTTAGTCCTCTTAGCCAGTAGTGCAGGGCTGCTGGACAGACTGGACCCTGCTGCTCTGCAACTGAGTGCTGGCTTCAACTCCCTGGGACGGTCAAACAGCTCCATCCGCAGCCGGGGGAAACTCTTATAGCTGGAGGGAGAAAGATGGGATTGTTGCAAGGTGAGGTGAACTCTAAGACCATTTATTGTGGAGAATGTTGAAATGCACTGGCCACAAATACATTCAAAATAGTGGATCAAAATTAATCAACAACTAGTTATCAGAGAGTGGCCATGCATTCTAAAAGGGAACAACTTGGGCAGAGGAGCAACAGTAAGTATGGCAATGTGACAGGTAACTTATTTGGGAGTGGGGTGGATACAGAAACGTCCTCGCCTACTAAAGGTCAGGGAGGGCCAAAGGAATGAATTGTAAAACAAATATCAAACCTCAGTGGAGGACAACTATTTGGTTGGTGAGGGACCATTACAGTATACCCGCACACTACATGGAGTTTTATTATCATAGAACAAAATACAATCAAAAAGACTGACCTGTATCGGGGAGAGGGTTCATGTCCGGCCTCAGCTGGAGGTTCAGGAGGCATGACGAAGACGGTGTGCTCACTCTTCTGGGACTCGTCCAGCTCCATCAGCTTCGTGTCCTCAGACGACTCTCCTTCAACCTGCAGTGAGGATCACATCAAGAGCCTTAGAGTTTATGAAAACTGCACTCTGAGCACACTCATGCATGCATATACTGTATAGGCCATGTCCTGTCTGGTGCTGCGGCAGAAAGACAGACAGCCAATATTAAATATGACAATATTAAAAGTTACGGGATTTCATAAGCAAATCTGATTAACTAATGAAATTATTTGATTGGTGATTTTTGTTGGTGATTAGGATTTGAGGAAAGAAAGGCAGGAAAGACAGATGGATCTCCTCTGCTCAGTAAAATGGTAACTCTTCCTACAAAGTCTCGCAAAACAAGTTCATGCCACTTGGCTAAAAAAGATTTTGCCATTGCCTATTGATGGTAGTCACAAACACTACAAAACAAGGCGCTAGGAAATCTGATTACGATGTGGGCGATTACCTTGGTGCCCTTGTCGGTGCCTTTATCAGCGGGAAAAAGCTGCAAGAAAGGGAAAGAGAAAAAGGAACAGATTGAATCAGAGGAAATGGATGAATGTTCATTTTGTCAATAAAACAACATCAAACAAAGGCTCTTTCAAGGAAGGAAACTTTGAAAAGCAGCGGTGTAAACAAAATCAACCTAAAAACACAATGTGTGTATATCGGACTCTGGATTGCTGCTGGGTTGGTAATCACCTTCTCGATGCAGTCGTCAAAGAAGGCCAGACCAGTATCCTTGTCGCTGACAAAGGTGCACTCCTCGATGAAACGGATGAAGATCTGGGTCTTGGTGAGCTGGGAGTAGAATTTCTGGTGGGCGCGGTCCCTACTTTTTAGAAACCCTGGGGGAGGACATACAGAGGTCGAGGTGTCATTTCTCAAGCCACACATTGTTTCGCTGTTTAAAATGAACAAAAATTCAAAACAGTCTATTCTTAATTTTAGCATTCTTTTACATAACGTTCACTTCAAGGGCAAATAAATAGAATAATATAGTTGGGGTTGAGCATTATCCTTCAATGTTTCTCATTCCTGTGTGGAATCTTCTGAAAATCTTTGAGGTAATGTGTAGCTGCTTGAAACATCCAGAGTTGTTTTCCCCTCACTGGTTCTGTATCCAATATTGACCTCTAAGAGTGAACCTAAATGAGGGTGTACCGGTAATAAATTTCCAAGAAACATGCATTAGTGGACTCCCTTTATAGCCAATGACAAAGGTGATTGATTTCTGGAAACACTTTGGTTGAGAGATGGTTGAGATGGTCTTTGAAATAGAAATGCCAATACAAATTAGATGAAGCTATTTGAATCAAGTCTGTGAATTATGCATGAGTTGTGTAGTCAGGAAATGGATGGTCAACAACCCATCAACAAATCAAAGTTCCGTTACATTATCCATAAACAAAAACATTACCTACACATCGATCCCCATGTCTTTACACATCGATCCCCATTACTTTACCCATCGATCCCCATTACTTTACACATCGATCCCCATGACTTTACACATCGATCCCCATGAGTTTCAAGATGCCTTTTATGAAACTAAACAAACGTTTCCCCTGGTTTCCATTCATTTGGAAAGTCAGCTGTCAATCACCCACGTTTACCTTGCAGATCATAGAGGGAGTCTGCAGCCGTGGCCTTCTCGGACGGCGCCTGGGTGATGGGTTTGAGGTAGGAGCGGTAGCCCTTCAGGATGTTGGCCATGAAGCGTAGGAAGGCCTCCTGGATCTCCATCTCCAGGGCTGTCATCTTCTTGTGCCAGGTGAAGTCCGCCTCGATGGGGGTCATCTCCACCGCCAAGCCTTCCTGCGCTGTTCGACGCACTGAAAACCAAGCCTCGGGTGATTTTAAGGTCAATTTAAACCATTTAAATAGATTCTTAATGTAAAAAAGAAAAACATTGTGAATGCTGCGTGGATTATGTTCCACACATTGTATTAGTTGGAAAATTTACTTAACCCCAAGTATGCCTTTTTTGCTTAATGTAGTAATCCATGTGAAAATTTGATACGGTAATACTGAACTATCTATTTAATTAAAATTAATTCACTCTGCAACTAAATTCTCCTTAATCTTTAAAGAAATGGGTAACTCTCTCAAGCATGGTTCAGCTATGATAAGAGGTGAGATGCTGTTTGTACCAGTGGCCAGTTGGTGGTGCAGATTGCTTAGTGAGTTGATCAGGCTCTTGCAGGGCTTCTTTGGGAGGTTTTTCCAGTTACTATGTCTCTTCTCGTCAGACCTGTAACACACAATAGCAAGCAGATAGTTGGCTACAAGTAATGGTACGGCTGTACAAAAGCAACCTTGTGCTGTTGGTTGAATGAATGTCTTGTTGCAATACTTGAGACAGCTGTGGCATTGCTTGAACATATTCAAACAAAAGGAAGTGTAAATATATAGAACAGTCAGTGAGATGGGTTTAGTATCAAACTAAAGCATACAGGTAGATAGTGTTGGTGTCTAGGTCCACACACACAACGTCCGGCGGGGGGTCGTAAAGGTCAAAGAAGCGGGAGTCCACCCCCACGATAAATGGACAGGGAGCGTTGAGGACGCCCGCTAGAGAGAGGGGGCACAGGGGGATGTACGGACACTGCCACTGAAAGGGGAAGATCATCTGAGAAGAGGCAAGAGAGAGAAGCAGGATTACCACAATCAGGCAGTCAGTGCTTAAGGCTTTAAAATTACAACCTCTGGAGGTATAAACTTAAAGCCATAAATTAAAATGCAAAACAAACATGATTAAAGGATCACAAAAAAATGTTCACAGAGCATCTGTTTACAGCTGTTGATACTTCTAATACTTAAAGCTGCACTAGGCAACTTCACACATTGGTGGCTCCTAATGGCAGCAAGGGGCAAATGTGAACATCAGTAAACTGCACACAGCACGCCGTGTTTACCAACCCGGCCGGTCTGTGGTCATTTTATACCAAAGGGAAGAGAGGCAAAAGATCTTACGTTGGTAAGTCCAGAGCTCATTTGCTGCTGTTTAGGAGACAGTTTTGTATTTCACTCTTAAGTTACGATTTGTCACTTGCTGTGGGTGGAGAAGTGACCATACCCGACACCAGAATTCCATCTGGGCAACTAAGGCGAATCTATGCGGTCACAATTGGGGGGATGGGACGCTCTGATAAGATGGGTGTATTTTTAAATAAAAATGTTGCCGAGTATAGCTTTAAATTCTACTGAATATTTCCCAGTATGGCTTGTATGCAGGTGGAGCCTACTCACAGCCACCACGGCCTCGGCCACCCCAGTGAGCACGGCGGGCCGGAGCGAGTGCAGCAGGATCTTGTTCTCCAGCAGGACAAAGTGCAGCAGTGTGGCGCAGTTCTCTGAGCCCAAGTTCATCAGCAGAGTGCTGTAGTCCGCGCCACTGATGGGAGAGTGGGGAAGAGTTGACGAAGAGGGAGGGGGGGGGCAGAATGGGAAACAAAATGGAGAGTGAGAGACAAAGGGAGAGGAGACCAACAGGAGGAGGGATGGTGGGAGGAGAAGCAGGGATGGGAGGAGTGTCAGGATATGTGTTGCTTAAATTAATGGGCTTAAGGTTTATAACTGGGTTTGTAACAGTAGGGCCACACGAGTTAAGTCAGAGGGAGGTGTGGGAACTAGGTAGAAATGAAGGCAAAATTTATTCAAAACCTATTTAAATATTGGCCCATAATAAAGATTCACAACGTTATGGAAAACCTAGTAGGCTATATGCCATGTTTAACCTTTAACTGATGTTTCCATGGTAGTAATTTTTACACCAAGACTTGAATCTCACTTAGCGGAGTATTAACCCAAATAGCTTGAGACTAGTTTTAAAGTTGTAATTTGAATATAGATCCTTTTTGTAAAGGAAAGAAAATAACACTAAGCCATACAGCAACCAATAGTGTATGCTCCAATATCAAATCATATCAATATTATTTGGACTATGGCATAGTGCCCCTTCATAGATTAAATGGAGTAAGCCTGACTTCCAGTGGCTGTTTGCAGTGTGAGGATTTGACCTCGGAAAACTGACATGGATGAATGTGTTTTGCGTAAGCCAGCCAGGAAAATGAAATGGATGATTGCTTTTATAACGTAGCCATTTCCTCTGGAACAATACACTGGTCTTTTCCTCCACTCATTTTCCTTAGCCTTTTGCATGCAGACTAAGTAAAATATGTGTTAGTACCCAAAGACAACTTAATCTAGCTCCACTGAAATGGAAATAATGAAATTGTTATTATAAAGAAGAAACTAAACTTGCCACACTAAGTTTGAAAAAGTAATTGAACAAAGTAATTGACCAGATTTTTGCTACATACATGATTGTGCTAATAATAATCACCGTAATGCCCATCTTACCTGAGGGGTAAGGGTGTACACACAGGCTGGGAGAGGATCAAGGTGTCATGTGCCGAGAGCTGAAGGAGAAATTTGACAATGTCAATAGGCCATAAGAAAAACAAACAAAAAAACAAAACAAAAACAAACATAACAGTATACTTGCAATAGGCCCTTTTCACAAACATGGCTGACATACTTCCGCTTCGTCTTTGTAGGATAAAGATCGGTTCTCACCATTGCCAGCAATGTTAAGAAGCCAACTTTCTGTCGCCTCCGACTCTGTCTGTGATCACTTATTTTGTGTTTCAACATAGTGTATAACACAACACAGGTGTTGTCATTGACACAACTTTCTGTTTCTGTTGTCAGATGACTGCACGACTATATAAAAGTGATTTGATCAAGGGTCGCAAAATGCTAACTGGCTAATCAAGGCAAACGGTAATTTCTGGGCTGTTAGCATTTTGCGGTCCCTTGATCAAATCACGTTTTTATAGTCGTGCAGTCATCTGACAACAGAAACAGAAAGTTATGTCAATGACAACACCTGTATTGTGTTATACGCTATGTTGAAACACAAAATAAGTGATCACAGATACAGTCGGAGGTGACAGAAAGTTGGCTTCTTAACATCGCTGGCAATGGTCAGAACCGATCTTTACCCTACAAAGATGAAGCGGAAGTATGTCAGCCATGTTTGTGAAAAGGGCCCATTGGCCTTTATAAATAGTTAAGGGGAGGAAAAAACATCTCACCTGGACCAAGATTCTGGGCCGTTGGGGGGAAGGAAATGACACGTTGTGCATGAAGTGCGAGATGTGCCTATTGGGAGAAATATACAGACATAACTTCATAAATCTGTCCTATTCAAACTGTAGTCAGATGTCTCCAAATTCCTTTCAAACATGTGCAGCAGCTGAACTCAATCTATCACGGAGTGAGTCAATTTGAAAGGATTTCAACAATGATTTTGACCACGGCCTGGTCTTCCCACCTACTAACTGCTCAAACAGACCACACCAACCTTATAATAAGGTTGTAGCTCAATGTGTATCGCATGGCATTAACACTGCCAGGGTTAGGGGTTCGATTCCTACTGGGGCCGCTTATAGTACTGTAGGCCACTCTGGATAAAAGCGCCCACCAAATGACATATGAAAATATAAATGGTTGTACGCTGCTTCTTACTTTTCAATAGGCAGTGGGTGCGGGCCTGAGACGGAGAGCTTGTAGAGGAACATGAGGAACTTGCGGAAGGACTCAAAGAACGGCCAGCGGGAGAGCAGGCAGATGCATTTGTTGGAGTTGACGGGCCGGTTGGGGATCAACTTCTTCTCCACCGTGGTGAGCAGGCCGAGCTGGATCTTCTGCTTCTCACTCAACAGCTCCACTGGATAAGGCTCGTAGAACTGGATGGCAGCCCCATACACCTGGCACAAGGAACGGACACACGCATAGACTCAAATTTACATTTGATGCCGACTGACTCAAGACCGATTCCCCACAAAACCTTGTTCTGTTTTTCGACAATGAAAGCAGACTCTTGGTTGCTGCACCTCACCTTTTCACCAGAGGAGATGGTTAAGACGAAGGTGGAGAAGACAGGTAGAGGGTCACGTGTGTGTGGCGCCCAACACTCGATCTTGGCACCCATGGGCAAACAGAACAGAGGTACAGACTCTGACAGAGGGAAGGACTCATAGTCCTCCTCTGGGTAACGAAAGATGAGGCCTGAAGAGTGAGAGAAACCACTAAAGGTTAAACTTACAAACCCCAGTGATCACAGCAGAAACAATGCCATATATCATGTCTTAGTATGATGTAGTAGTGGAGCAGTATAAAACAAAATATTTTCTACAGTTTGACAGTCTATGTGATAGTTTGCAGTCCATGAAATAACTTAAAATATTCCAGGCTGGTTACCATTCTGGCTTGATTCTCTGGGAGGATTAAAAGAAGAGCTTGATTGGTAGGATAAGATCAATATTTTCAGTCAACATGCTTTCATATTAATCAGACTGTATGTTCAGGTTTAGATTTTCAAGGAGAAACTGTGTTCTGTTCATCAGTGTGTTGTCAACATTTTTGTTTTAAGACACGACATTCTGACAAGACACACACATTCTCATGTGAACACACGCATACACAAACATGCCTGCAGGCACACACATAATGGGTGTGGCAGGAAGTGCTGCTGTCTGAGATGAATGAACAGCCACCTCATAGGAAGAACGCCTTCCAAAGATAAAGCCAGCTGGTGTATCTGTGTGGATGTGTGAGTACACACATTCACATTAACGTTTATTACATGTGTGTTACACAATGAAGTGTGTAACACACACACAAAGGCCAAGTTGTTAAGAAAGCTTTCAGTTGGTGAAAATGTCACACAACAGTTCAGAAAGGCCAGCTATGATTAGCAATTACAATCTCTTGCATGATCATAGATACACTTTGAATTTTCATTGTAAAAAAGCTTCAGACGTCTGAGTCAAAAAGATAACTAGGGCTGACTGCTACATCACACAATGCCACACCATTTCTATCTACTTTGTTTATTTTGGTAAGAACATATCAACATCATAGAATAAAGCTGCACGATTATGGAAAAAAATATAATGCCAATTATTTTGCTGTATATTATAATTGTTTGTCTGTTTCAGGAAACACAATTATTTTATTGCACTTTATACACTTTCACTTTTTCCTATTCTTTCAGTGCAGCATTTCTATAGAAAGTCTTGTTGTCACTCTTACTGTCTTACTCTTATAGGCCCTTTTCACAAACATGGCTGACATACTTCCGCTTCGTCTTTGTAGGGTAAAGATCGGTTCTCACCACTGCCAGCGATGTTAAGAAGCCAACTTCCTGTCGCTTCCAACTCTGTCTGTGATCACTTATTTTGTGTTTCAACATAGTGTATAACACAATACAGGTGTTGTCATTGACATAACTTTCTGTTTCTGTTGTCAGATGACTGCACGACTATAAAAAAGTGATTTGATCAAGGGACCTGGAACTGGCTAATCAAGGCTAACGTTAATTTCTGGTCTGTTAGCATTTTGCGATCCTTGATCAAATCACTTTTTTATAGTTGTGCAGTCATCTGACAACAGAAACAGAAAGTTATGTCAATGACAACACCTGTATTGTGTTATACACTATGTTGAAACACAAAATAAGTGATCACAGACAGAGTTGGAGGCGACAGGAAGTTGGCTTCTTAACATTGCTGGCAATGGTGAGAAC
>OMLI01018663.1:0-11558 GCA_900302605.1 Rondeletia loricata
GGGGGTGAGAGGACAGGGCTTGGGGTGGGGTGTCGGAGTGGTCATAACTAAACACAAGGAACAGATGGAAGGGGGCCACTAGATGACAAAAACTGTCTGACATACAAAGAGATGATGATAATCCACTGACATGCTGCTGCATGTTTCCTCTCATCCTCTCCTTTTCCTCCTTTATCTTCCCGGTAAACACAAATTTACCGCTTGTTACAGCCCAGCTACATCTTTGTCACATTCCAGCTACTTCGACCAGAATAATGTTTCCCTTCACAGTAAATCCATCTTAATGAAAATAGCAAGCAGGTACACAGGAATCCCTCTATTTCCAGTCCTTTACTTTCTGTACCCTTCCAGGTCAAGCTGGGAGCTGCCTGAGCTGCGAGAGAGCCTGGTGAGGGCCATCAGCGACTCCGACGGCGTGAGCTATCCCTGGTACGGAAACACAACTGAGACTGTCACCATTGTAGGCCCCACCTCCAAGCCATTGCGCTTCATCGTCAGCATGAACGACAATTTTTATCCTAGCGTCACCTGGGCTGTGCCGGTCAGCGAATCCAACACACCCTTACTGACTAGCATCAAAAGGGACCAGAGCTTCACCACCTGGCTGGTGGCGCTCAACACCACGTCCAGGGAAAAGATCCTGCTCCACACCATCAAGTGGAGGATGAGGGTCGATATCGCAGTGGATCCATCCATGCCTCTGGGCTCCAGAGCCAGACTGATAGGCCGGGTTCACCAGGACCAGCCGCGAGTGTTGACTCGCATGGAGCCCATCCCTCCTAACGCCATGGGTAGGCCCAATGCCAACGACGCCCAGGTTCTGATGTGGAGGCCTAGGAGAGGCCCTGCACTCGTCGTCATACCACCCAAGTAGAGGGTTGACAGTATAGGGTTGGCCGTTTATACGATTAAATCATTGTGGCCCACTACGGCAGAAAAACAGCTAAAACGACAAACAAGCAGTAGAGAGTTAAAAAGACAAATACGGACAAGCAGACACAGATGTATAGGCAGGCTGAGACTTGTATGAACTGTTGATGGCACAAGTTTAGAATTGCAGTCTTTTGTGTGACGCTGGGGTTAAATCTTGAGGGGACAACTGCCTTAATTCCCCACCGCTGCCTTTGACTATCCAGAAAGGACACTGGTCTCTACTTCTGGTGCTGTTGAGCTATTGGGTGCGCAGGCCTTTATTCCAGCCCAGCACAACTGAGTGACGTGGTGGTTTCTGTCAGTGCTGGGATGTAATGCAAACCTGTAGCGACTCAGGCCCAGAAGGAAATGATCAAGCCTAAATACAGACCCTATTTAAAAAGGTTCTTCAGCCTTAATGATGATAATACTGGCCTGCCCTGTACTGTACAGTGAAGCGCTGTGTGAGTGCGTACCCGTAGAAGACTAAAGGTATTAGTGTGTGTGTGATACAGGTCCAAGGAGGATGGCACTGCTGTGTGGTTATGCATTATGGACAGAGAGAACTGTAATATTAACTGTAATGTTATTTGATTATATGCTTTCAGAGATGATGTGAGTGTGGGTGCGCAGGCATGTGTGTGTGTTTGCGGGTGTGTGTTTTCCAGGCCTGTAATGGAGCCCCAGGGTAGGGTCCAGGCTCGCTGCTCTGTCACACCATACTGCCTCACACAGACACCAGGGGCCTCATTTGTGAAAATGTTCCAGATTCCATTGTAGGGTCATTTTAAAGAATCATTTAAAAAAAGAAAATAAGACCTTTAACATCTACGCACCCTTGGTGTAGGTGGAAATACGTTTTTTGCTTTTGACATATCACCGAAAATATAGAAATCACAGCCTGGATTTGGTCATGAGCGCACAGTTTGTGCATTGAAACCATTCATAAATGAAGCCCTACAGCAGGCTTTTTAATGACCAGTTCACCCAAGATGCAGACCTTCTTCCTCCCTGCCTTTTGAAAGCCAGGGATGCCTGGATTGATGACAGCCTTGTAGAAGAAAACCATGTCACATCTAATCTTATTTGTAGGTGAGGAAGCAAGGTTACATTTTATGAGAAATAAAATGGGTCTGCCCTAAATGGCTGTGAGAGGAGGACGAACAGAGCTACGCTATGTATCTTTATCAGGTCAGTATGTAGTCTAAGAACAAAGATTGTAGTGAAAGTGAACTGCATTCACTCTAAAAGACCTAGAGACGGGTGCAGTATTTTGGTTTAGACAGAAATACAGTCACTTGTGCCATTATGATATTTTATAAAATGTATTTTTATGAAGTTTCATGACTTTTGAAATGAAAACTGGAGTGCAGCTTACAGAAT
The DNA here is from genome assembly GCA_900302605.1 of Rondeletia loricata. Taxonomy (NCBI): domain Eukaryota; kingdom Metazoa; phylum Chordata; class Actinopteri; order Beryciformes; family Rondeletiidae; genus Rondeletia; species Rondeletia loricata. The sequence continues at coordinate 2,296 of OMLI01018663.1, forward strand.
ATGACTCACAATCTCACAATCAAGTTGAATCTGAGTGAAAAACTTTAGCTTATCATTTTTCAGGCAGGTCTGTATACTGTATTTCTGAAGTACACAGCACACAGTGGGCCAGTGAAATTGCTTACGCTGAAATACTGAGCTGCTCACAGGATCAGGACGGTCCAGATGAAACAGAGCGGAAAGAGGCCGAGGATGTAAGTAACCATGTTACCTTTCCATGCTGCTCATTACCTTGGTGCAAACCGTACAAGCCTTCACACACACACACACACATACGCACCTCATCTACAACTATACCAGAGCCATGATCACCAGGACTGTTTGCCTGTGTATTGCAAGCCCTGCTACACACTCTCATCATGGTGGTGTGGACACAGGGTATTCTAACAACATGCCCATCGTAGCCATGACACAGGAGCAGTTTGTGAGGCAAAACACAGCTGATGGCCAACGTTGACAATCAAGGGTAACATCTAGTACAGCACCTTGAATAGGTTTATCCAGAGGGGAAACTGTTGAAGAAGGTGATGTTATTAGTCAGTGATTTGATACAAGCAACTTGAAAGTCGAGGCTTTTATGAAAAAGGGGAGACCCTTTTTTGTCACGTTGCCCATATCAAATTGGAGGAAGAGTTTGCGAAAATACATTTGTATTTGGCCACGAGGTCACAGTCTACCGTCTGCATATCGTCTGTGTGTCAGGGCCTCAAGTGTCTCTTACAGTAACAGATGTGCCTGAGTACTTGAGGGTAGAGTGGTACACAGTCCTTGATGATAAACGTGACTCATTATTTCTTACTTGTTCTATTGATTAACTGGAATTTCATGCAGTGATTGATTTAAAATGACTGGGGGACTGGTGTACTACCTGCCAATATTATATATGAAGGGACATGGAACATCGGGGTGTTACAGTCCTTTCTCTCAGACTGTCCAGCCTCTGCATGCACTGTTTTTAACTCATTAAAAAAATTGTCAAACGTACGACTGTGTGAACGTATTCATATTGATTAGTTTGCAATGCTAGGGTAGTGTCATGCTAAGTATAAAGTTCTGCAAGGTCGTTTCTTTACTGTCAGACTCCCGGTTGACTGTACAGGAGTTTATCTAGTCACAGAGATTTTTGGAATAAATTCAGATGGGAATAAGGACAGTCAAACAAGATGGATTCATAAAACTAATATTGTGTTACATTCTAGCCTGAGTATGAAGTGTGAATGTCATGTCTATGTGTGAAAGAGATCAGGGAGGAGATGAGCAATGATCCCAACATAATATAACACACAGCAAGGCCGAAGGGAATTTTTTTCCTTTATAAGAGATCACAATTGGTAAATACAAAATAAAGTTATTAACTATACCCGCTTTACCCAAAAAACACACTGATGAAGTGGTTCTAGAAGAAAAAACACAGGTAGAATCGTACAGTCAGTGTTCGGAAGGTTACTGTCTAAATAACGCCTTACAGATTTCTGATGTCGTTAGTATTATAATCGATTCAGACACTCCCAACCCAGCAACTTAGCTGGACTGCTTTCAGTTACATTTTGATTACTTTACCTCCAAATCTATAGAATATAAATTAAACATAAAATTTATTTAAATTCATGGATTATAATTTAAATGGTGCCATTATTTACACCGATGATTAACTTTATTTCATGTTGTATAAAATGATCTTTGCAACATAAACAATATGTCCTTTTCCCTTCAAAAGTCTTTAAACAAATAATCACCTTTTTAAGTAGTCGATTTGTAAACTGTGTTACAGGTTAATTTATACAGTCAGATTACTGTAACACTTTACATTTTACTCCCCAAACCCTGTTTACATCAGTAGGCCAGACACAGATACACCAGAGCCATATAGTGAAATAGTTCTGTCACCGAGATATATGCATTGTCAAAGAGTTCCTCATGTCCTAGTAACTACATGTTGTCTGGCAACAATATAACTAAGCAAAATGCAACCTGAGAGCCATAATTTAGAATACAATACTACTTATGGTCGCTATAGCCTACAAGTAAAGACCTCAAAGAGTAAGGGCTCTCGTAGGCCAAAGTGGGACAAGCCAAGGCTCAATGACAGAACTTTTAATACTATGACTCTGAGGTGAACAAGCCCACAATTTGGACTATGCTCACATTATCTAGGAATGTGCCCTTTTGGCAGCTACTGTTTGCATCCTTCTTTTGTTTATTGTATAGGTATGATTGATGTGGCAGTAATGGAGACTGGCAGTCGAACAGGTTCTTAGTCTATACAATCAGTCAGTCCTGCTGAGAATATTCCCCCCAACTCTGGAGGTGTGGCAGCCAGGTTCATCTGTACAGTGGTAACAATGGAAAAAAAGAACAACAAAATCCTGTTTAGCCACAATTTCCAGTTCGCCTTGGCTACGCTTGCCAGCTGAGGCACTTGTGGTGTCTGAGACCCATCACAGCACTGTGCATGCGGTAGTTCTTCGCTCCTTTTTGCTGTTTCTTCTCCTCTTTCCCCATCCTGCTTCTCTCTTCGCTTCCCAATCCTCTGCTCTCTGCCTCGAAGCCTCTCCTCCCGTTTGTGATCATAATACTATGCTACGGTACAGTCTTTTCCCCCTCGTCCTCCTCTTCTTCTCCAGCCCTCGGTTCTCCTCTCCTGTCTACTTCTCGACCCTCTTACAGGACCTCCCGGTGCTCCTGTAGTGGCGGCGAGTGTCCTACGCCCTGCTGGGGTTGGGGGAGGGCTTGCTTTCATAGCCATACAGGAAAGTGGCTGCAATGACGCAAATGGCCCCCAGGAAGAACACACTGCAGACGACACCAAACAACATTGTCAGCTAGAGAACTTCTGAGTGAGAGAGAGAGACAGACAGGCAGAGGAAGAGGGAGCAACAGACAGATACTGAAAGACATAGGGACAGGTGTGTGAATGTGCGTTAAGTGTGTACATCCTATCCTGTAAGTGGAGGTGAAGAAGTGACTGTGTGTGTCTTTTTGTGAGTCTGTGTACGTGTGTGAGCCTCTACCCAGTGGGGTCAAAGTCCTGGAGCCAGAAGTAGGATATAAGAGTTGACAGGATGATGGAGAGCGATGTAGCGAAGCCCTTGAGGATGTTGTCTGCATACTTGATGACCGCTGCTATGACCAGACCACCCAGCGCCTAGAGAAACAACAAACACACGGACACAGATGGACAAAGGCATGACCTGTATGGGCCGACAGGGAATCTGATCCACGAAATAAATAGTCTATTACCCCAGAGGTTTGACAATATACAATTTTGTTTCCAATCCAAACAGAGCTTATGGTGTGGCAGCTTGATTGAAGTCCCTGTCGATAAAGTGGGAGTTACCTGCAGCGCCACGACAGTCCAGGTGATTGTGTTGTATCCCTGGAACATCCCAGACTGCTTCACCCTCTCCCCATCGTATGCCAGCATCCCAATGAGGCCAAACACCAGGCCAAACAGCCCTGGACACACGCGGACACGCGCGCGCACACACACACACACACACACACACAAAGGAGAGTAAGATCTGACCAAAGTCTTCACGCTGAAGTCTGATCAAAAGATCTGACTTGGAACAAACTGTCAGAGGTACGTGTACAGTATCCTGCGTTCACTGCATAATATTATCAGTGGAGTGTATTTTTTTGTCAGTTAACTAATTTGATCAATTCAGTAAAAAAGAGAAATTCTAATGTTTGAACTACAGACACACATTCTCTGTTACGTGCTAAATATCTTACCACTGCTTTTACCCCAACTGCTTTGCTTTCCCCCCCCACTTTTCCCTCATGTTGTGATTTACTTCATTGTCTTTTTGTTGTAGCGCTTTGAGACTTGCTTTTAACAAAAAGCGTGTTTTAAATCAATTGCATTATTATTTTTATTAGTTACGGATCTAGACATTGGCTCAAACATTTGATGCAGGGAAAAAAGCTCCCAGCTCACACCAGGAAATGAATCGCAGGAGAATTAACACATGCCTCACACGTTCCGAGGTAAAAATAAACTAGACAGGAACATTAATCTTAGCAGAAACGGATCTGAGGTAAAAAGCCCAGCTGGCTCTCTGCGCAGGGAAAAGGGATTATATGCACTTGCTTCAAAAACATTGTAGTGGTGCTTCTCAGCCTAATCTGTTTTGAACAACAGTAATATCTCACAACAATATTCCTGTGTTGACGGATATTTTGTATTCCCGTCTTCAATACTTTATTATTATTGTTCAGTGGATTGAATTATATTTTCTATATAGTCGGTGGTATATAAAGTTACAAAGTAGAAAGGCAGACAGACAAGAGACAGACTGAACAGTTGACTGATTCAACTGATAGAGACCTAGCTGGATGTTGCGGACCCAGACGCTCTGTTTGCTCTCCTTGAGGATCTTCTCAAAGTAGACCCCAGCAAAGCCACTGGAACAGCAGGCCACCAGAACCGCTGTCACACCAACAAACTGGGAGCCTGCAGATGGGGCCTCCTTCTCTGGGGCCCCGGCAGACTCAGAGGGCCACTGGATATACAAGAGAAGGACGTAAGCACAGAGAATTTAGATAATAAAGATAATAGCACTTGAGCAGAGTTTACAAAGTGCTTGAAAAGTTGACAAACAAATTCAAAAGAACAGTGGTTAGAAAATAAACCGTCAGGAACAACACAAGATTAAAAAGCACGCATAAAACCAAAACATTACATAAAAGCAAGTGTATAAAAGTGAGATGATACTGAATTAGCTAGCCTAAGTTCTTCAGGCAGGGCGTTCCACAGACTTGGGGCCAGGACGGTAAAAGCACAGTCACCTTTAGTATTGAGGTTAGAGAATTAAGGCACTGGTACTGTAAAGCTGTCAGTACGACAATATGAGGACATGCAAATCTGGTTGAAACAAAGATATCCAATGACACTTTTAGCTTCTAGTCATATATTTGGCACTAGCTGTCAAGAGCGAGCAAAGCCTATCACTGACCTTGGCGTATGATGTATTTTGGTGTATATGAGCATGCTATGAGCACAGGGGTGATGCAACTCCCGTATATGCAAGAGCGTATTCAGCATGCCCTTGTGCTTTTACTGAATTGTCTACAACGGTTGGCAACAAACTTGAATCTGCCTCTGAATCTAACAAGCTGGCTAACCTGACATTCAAACAAAGGGGTTATCACAATTTTGCCAAGCTGTAAAAATGTTCCAGAGTGTGAGTGTTCATATACAAGTGTGCTGTGCTAAGCAGGAAAATGAATATTAACAATGCAAAGGGAGAGACCAACTCTGAAATGGTTCTACGAAGTAAGAAATGTATTCAGCTTGCAGGTTATGCAACAGTAATAAACACTCTCTGAGTCACTCCTTGGTAAAGCTCATTTGGATATCTTTAAAGATTTGGCACACTGGACTAGATGACAGAGCTATTTGACTGCCATCTCTGCACCTTCTCCATTAGCCCTATTCAAATTCTGCTGAGTGAGGACAAACTGCACCAGCCTTGAATGAAAATTAACAGCCACGCTAATACAATACAGGCCAGAGAATATGTTGAAGGTGGTTACCAACGGTTGAGAAGGACACACCACTCTGTTGGAAAGATTGTAATGCTATCACTTCTACCTGCTTGATTTATCCCCATTTTAAAGTATAATTTGAACAACCTAATTTGCCCCTGTTAGACTGTAGCATGCTTGCTGGTGCTTTTTGTTAGTAGTACGTTCGCTGGTATATTGAGTTCTTAGTATGTTCATATTGTTGAGGGAGAACAGTAGGTCTCATTTCTATAATACATCTCGACTGGGTCATACGGAGGGGCAAGCACATGAAACTATAACATTGATGAATGCACAGGAGCATTATGTATGTATGCATGTATGTATAGCAGCCTTCTGTTCTCTCTTGAGAAAAAAGATCTACGTGATCACATCAGGACAGTAATATTCCTAGTGTCTGAACTCGTCCAAGAACTCATGTCACGATGTACCTGACCTTGATCCTATCCTGAGTCTAAAGGCGTCAGCACATACGCACATTGCTCCTTCCATCTCTCTATAAATTGTATATTCATTCTTCACTTTGTTGAGACTAGCTCACCTTTCAGCAGATGCTATGGTCTGTTGAAACTGCTACTCTCCTCTGCAGATCATTGATTAAATCATTCTTATTCTTAGACTCTTCAAGTGAGTGCCTTGTATTACACTACAACACAATATTATGATAAATACCTTATTTACAATATGCTGGCTTGTTAGCTCTTGTTTGTTTGTAGCATGCTAACTGACATTGTTTGGTAGTAGCATGGTTGTTCTGGTTTAGTAGCATGGTTGCTGGTAAATTGATTCTTTAGAAGGTTGATATGTTAGCTTGTTAGCTTTGGGTTGTCTGTAGCATGCTAGATGACAGTTTGCTACTAGTGTGGTTGCTCTGGATGAAAAGAAAGGATATCAAAATCTATCTTATGACTAAGACATGTGAAATATGTAAACATACATTTCTAGCTTATGATCAAGACAGGATTGAATGAAGGGGCTGTTTCAAGCCAGAAGGGTCAGCCGTCCCTAGCTTATTGTTGTTGAAATCAAATCGCGAGTTTAGAAATAATCGAGTAATGTTGGGAACTAGGGATCAGCCTAAGCCTAGGTGCAGGGTAGTGTAGGCAACTTTAGCTGTATTTTTGTTTTGTCAAGGAGGAGAAGGCGACAACATTACAATCTTTCCTTTTGTTGACACTCCTCCAACATGGCAGCAAATCCCTTGTAACCACTGATAGCCACTATCCGTTCAACATTCTGGGACAGGCCTATATTTCCATTTCTGCAAACAAATGACATGTAGGAGACATAAAGGTGTACTAGACCTGTACTAGAGCCACTCCAGTCATAAGAACGAGCAGAGAGAGCCACTGGTAGACCCCCAGCCTGCGGCCCAGCATGGACACTGAGAACAGAGCCGTGGTCAAAATCTTCAGCTGGTACGTCACCTGATGGAGACAGGGTGAGAGAAAAGTAAGGACTCTATGAACAGGATTCCCGAATGCCCCGGAAAGGCACAATAGTTCTACTGTAACTACTGTGTGCCTGTTGCACTGTGTGAGTCATGCAGACGGACACAATCTCTTTTTCTATCACACAGCCTAACCTGCCCTCTTCTGTACCTGGTAGGTGGCAGCATCCAAGTTGGACAGTGCTACGTAGAGCAGGTTATTCTGCAGTGTGTAGATCCCCGAGGGAATTGCCAGCTTCAGCGTTTCTATGGGTTTGTGGGCTATTTCCTGGCGAAGGACACTGTTCAGAGCTCGCACGCTGTAACCTGAGGAAAGTGGGAAGGAAGTTAGACTGTAAGACAAAATGTATAATTAAAATGGAATTATTATTAAACCTGTTGGCTTTGGCAGGACTCATTGTCATATGCTGGGCATTAGTTATAAAATGTATATTCTCTTTTAACTGAGTAGGAGTCATTTTTCTGAGGTTAATCACCAGCTATTAAAATTAGTTAGTGTCGACTTAACATAATTTGTCTTCAATACATCCAAATATGGCTGGGCAATAATTCAATATTATTGTCTATTGTCTTCAAATATAATCATATCTTGATGAAATATTGATATAGAGTTGTCGTGATACACAATTATGTTGTCTAAATTAATGATAAAATCTCTCACAAAATGAGATCTTAAACAAATTAGGGAATATTATTAGAAAATTAGAGTTTTAATGTACTTTATATTACCATGCAGTTCAATGCAATGAACATCAATTTGATTATTTAACATGTGATTTTTCCAATGTTAGCAGATATTATGTATTATTTATTAATACAAATAAATACAAATAAAATAAATTCCTTATGATTATTGTGATATTCATTGTATCCATATCGACCAGCCCTACATCCAAATATACTGTTCAGTGCGCAGTCCACTCACTGTGCTCCTTGAGGACGAGCAGCACGCAGGTCAGGATCTTCATGACCTCGGCCACCACCACAGCCGAGGAGGCCAGGTACCGCGGCCCTTCGCCCTGCAGGGTGCGGGAGTAGCGCATGGTGAGCACCAGGGAGGTGGTCTGGAAGACCAGCACACCCAGAGAGAGGTACTTCAGCCGGGATGAAGCCATGAGCACTGGTCGGTAGGAGGCTGGTCACGACACAGTGGACGGGGAAGGAGAAGGGAGAGATGACAATGCAGACACTCAATGAATGTAGTTAGTTAGAAATGTAAATATTGCCAGAAGGCTACACATAGACCTACAGGACTGGAAGTTCACTTACAGAAAACCGCAGTGAAAGAGCAAAGACTGATGATGAAGAGAGGCGCAAAGAAGTCACTGACGGAGAATGGTCTCACCTTTCCTTGACTGACGCTTTCAAAGACACGTAGAGAGGTTACTCTCTTTGGTATGATCTTCCGTGGTCAGTGAGGGTTCACTCAGCCAGGTGCTGGAAGCTCAACCCAGCTGTCAAAACAGCAGCAGTTCAAGTCCTTGCGTCCATTGACCCACACGGGCTCTCTAACGTCCGCAAATAACTACATTATTTTGGACAGTTAATTTATCCATACAAAATCTCGCATGATGAATTGCCATTACGGCTTAACCACCTGTGTCAGGCGAAAGAGTAAATGATCGAGTTAAGGTTGGAGAACGAGAGAATCTCGAATGACTTCCGTGTAGTGTTGTGACGTTCGCGAACGATCCGATTGTTTTGAACGGCTCTTTGGTACGAACGAAGGGAACCGAGTAATACTTGGTGGGAGCCGTTCTTTTTGGCTGGATGATGGATATTAAGCTTCCGCCAAAGTTTGAATGAAAAAATATAGGCCTATATTAAGGTGACAAGATGTCCCCGATTTTCGGGGACAGTCCCTAAATTAAGTATTCTGTCCTCGACCATATCCTGTCCCCAATTCGTTCCAGTAAAAAACCAAAACGCTTATATCCTTATCGCGTTATAGAAGGCAGAAGGGGAAAGCTGATTGTAAATGAATCATGCTTGTTGCAATGGTTGCAATGTCGGATTAAAAGAAACTCTGTATTTTGCGCTTGAATTGAGAGAGCCGTCCTCTGCCGGGTCTGCCCTTTCCTGCAGCCTGTCTCTGCTGCTCTGCCTAAAGTTTAGGCAGAGTACCGGTACAATAACATGTCACGTGGGTTTAGGGCCTAAACCCACGTGCCCAAAATCCATTACCCTTCGAAATTTACTAGATTCATAACAACAAGATCCACGTGTGTTCACGTAAAGGGGAGTGGATTTAGGGCAGGCAGTGAAATGGGCACAACGAACGATA
>OMLI01018665.1:0-10832 GCA_900302605.1 Rondeletia loricata
TGGGTCGGTTCGGGTTTGAATTTTCAGGCCCGTTGAGAACTCTAAGTAGGATACAGATGAATGTGGCCTATAACACGCAAATAATAAAAATAAAAAAAAACCCACACACACAATTTGATGTGAATTGAAGAGCCGCATATGAACGAGCAAAGAGCCGCATGTGGCTCGCGAGCCGCGGGTTGGCCACTCCTGGTCTATAGGCAGCTACAGCAGGCAGCCCAGGGAAGAAGCTCTCTGCTATCCTGCAACAGGCCATCTACCAGCAAGGAGGATGAGGGAGATGTATTGCCACCTGATACAGAACCCATCACAGATGAAGAAGAAAGGTCAGTCCAGAGCAGAGTCGTGTTCGGGCCTTTACAAACTCAGATTAGAAAGTTTAACTGTTCATCTAATTTTATTGAAATCTCTTATTTTTCAATAAATAATTATGAGAGGGGTGCCCTTTTTTTTCACTTGAGCACCTGCCCCCCAAAATGTCTGTGCACGCCACTGGTGGGAGGAGTGGCGGCTGCATCATCAATTTGATGATTTATGAAGGAGATTATCTGAGGCTACAGCTGCAACAATAATCGTATTCATTTATTGTACTTATTTATGGGTGTGTTATTTGTTTATGCCAACTTGGAACAGAACTAACTTAACCCTTTAACCTGCTACAGTATTGTACAGGGTGGATGTGGCAGCTGACCCTGCTGCTTATGGTCATATAAATAATAATAATAATAAAAATATAAATGTCTGCACATTTGCAAATAACTACTTCAATTTAGTTACCAGTCACAAATATTCATACTTTTTTGCTGTCACCCCCTCTAAAATTCAAATGGATGTTGAATGATGTGAAAACTGATTATCCTCATCCCAGCTTTGTTTTCATCATAATTAGTTGTCTCCCTAATTCAGTTGTATGAGCTAGCCTCAATAAAAAAAAAAAGTGACGTTTATTTTCTGTAGGTAGACGTATTCCCAGTACTTTTTTTTTAATGGGAAAGGGGATGACAAGAACATTGGACATTAATGATTAATGACTCCAGCGAAGTGCTGGAGTCATGGGGGGCTGGAGCCTATCCCAGCATGCACTGGGCACAAGGCAGGGAGACACCCTGGTCACAGGGCCATGTAATCTTTGTTTTAAGTAATTGATTATGGAACAAAAGCAGAGACTGCACACTGGAAGCAGCTCTGAAGGCGGTGGCCTAGCCAGGATGTTATCACTAGGTGGCTGTCCTGCAATAACATTAAAATGTAGGCCATACGATCTAATTAGGTAGATTTTTCATCACTGAATGAACAGTGAATTTCCTCTAATAGTGTAATAACACTGTAGTTTGACCCCTCTAAGCTATACATACTCTGACATATTAATAACCAAATCTCATATATTTTGAAATTCCTCATAGATTCATTATGTAACATTGGGTCACAGTCTAGTTCTACCTGCTAGTGTTGAACATCAAAGCATTGTAGGTAATCTAGCAATTAATATCTACTGAAGTCTCAAGTAGTAGACATAATTGTAAATTGTAGGCTATGGTAAAGGCAATTTCAAACTCATATCTGTTAAACAGCATCTAGGCTACTTGCTTGCTCAATTTTGGCGCTTACATCTACAGTTTGTTTAACTTGTTCAGTAAACACAGTTAGTGTCTTACGAAAGAAGTCTACGAGGTTTAGACTTGAATAAATCTATAACTTCATCACAGTCGAGGGAATCTGTCAAATCACGTCCAAAACTTAATAGGCTGAGACAATTCAAACAAGTCGTGAGCATGGAGCTCCCAAGAGAGGACTGACGCTTGAAAATAGTCTCTCATCATAGGCAACGTTATCAGTGCCTTGAGTATGGCGTACATGTTAGGAAATATATCACAGTCACATGAATCTAACACCTCAATGAGGCTCTCCCCGCTCGCGTTTGTAATTCATATGTTGCATAAACATGGACAGTTCTGTGTCTGGTACATTCATGTTCAACAATTACATCACAGCAGCAAGTCTTTGCTCAGGAGGAGGATCTGTGTCTTTGAGTGGTTTCATGAAAATAGCAGCTCAGAGCAGATATCTGGCCAAAGCATGCCTACGCGCCTGCTCCTTCCACCATCTGCCAGAATCTCTGAACGCTTTAGCTCAGTTTGTGCTGGAAGAACAGCGCCCTCTTCCTGTTTTGTGCCCTAAAGCAATCCTGCAGATTTCCCGGTGGCACACAATGTAAAATGCAGTGTAGAGGCTGGCAGAGGCTGCCAATCTTCTCATTTGTTTACGGTAATTATACTGAGTCTCAAATGTCTCAAAATGAATGTGGTAATGATTTATTGACGTTAAAAACTAAAATGCACAGCGCTACCCACATTCCTGATATGGGTAGTGTGGGTAACTTTAAACTAGGCACAGGAACGCTTGGCTGCTGTATGTATCTTGTTTTAATGACGTGCTGATGAAGGCTCTACTAAAATGTGTTACCTTATTGTGGTTAAAAATAAGAACAAGGGGCGTCCTGCTGGCTCAGTTGTCTAAGGTGTGTATCATGTAATCGTGATGTCCTGGGTTTTAATCCGGCCCAGTACCTTTGTTGCATGTCATCCTCCTCTCTCTCCCAGTCTTTCCTGTCTCTCTCTACCTTTATCCGTCTAATAAAGGCAAAAAAATAAATAATAATGACGAGAAGTTTTTGGAGTACCGCCACTACCATGTTCTTTATGCCTTGCTGTTGACTTACACTAATCTTTTGGCAGTGCACCCAGCCAGTAGGTTGTACACTGAAGCTCTCCTGCTATAATTTCCCCATAAAACAATTACTTTAGTTTATTCAAGGGAATAAGCCAATCTCTTAGCCCTGGCAGCATGCATAACCTCTACTAGATGTAATACAAATAACCCCACTATCAGACTGGACAGCCAGGAAATCTAAATATAGCTGTGGTAAAACTGTCACAAAACATCTTTATACTGCAGTGTTGCTGTACAGTCGCATATTTTGGAAGAAAAGCTCCAATCCCTGTTTACCTAATCAACATCGGGCTTTAATAAGTCAAGTTAGGTCTGGGTCTGTACACCAGTGCATGGATGTAAAAACAGAGTCAACACAACATGGTTTATCTTATTTAGCACCATCTGTGGCTGTTACTCTTCAATAAACTATAAGTCACCAATGATGACAATGGTAGCATGTTGCTCTGGCCTTTATATAACAGCTGCAACAAGCAGCTCTACCTCAACCAGTGATTAACATCAAGTGCCCAAGTGCTGAGGTGTATATAATGAAAACACAATATTCTACGGGGTGATATAGAGATTTTACTTAAATGATCTACTGTAACAGGAAAACAAGTCAAGGTTATACATCAGCACACAATACTGAAAATACAATACTGTACACCTTTAAATGAAAAATTCATCCGAACCCAAAATCCAATCCAATACTCTTACACTGTTATATCATCAATCTGTGGTGTTCAGTCCAATCCAGGAGTTATTTGTGATAGTGTTGTAATTCACTTTTTTGCTAAAGCCACTTTCCCTCAACCTGCCTCGTCTACTTCTACTTCAGTTAGTGGTTTTCCTACGTTTCCCAGAATGCCTTTCAACAACCCCCAGGGAACGGGCATGAAGTTGTTGCCTTCAGCTGTGGGTTTTACGTGTAGGTGATAGTGATAGCAAATTAAAAGCAAGAGAGTGAGTTTTTCCTGTCGAGAAAAAGTGTCGCCCCTTACTCGAAACACAACATGTCTTGTGGCTGCATTGCATTCTGGTCTATTGAGGCTACTGTGGGTGGAGAAATTGGTATATCTGCCTCTTCAATGATGGATTTCTCGGTGCAAAATGGTGAGACTGGAAAGAAGCTCTTGCTCTTTGATTCTGAGGGACTGACACCAAAACCTGACTTTTACCATGGATGTTTTAGATCGCTGAACATCTTTCATCGCGAACAGCTGTTTTTGAAGTGTTAAAATATTTTTGAGTGGATTTTTCCTTTAAGTGCTAAAGTTCACAGAAAAGTTAACAGAAAAGCTCTAACCCTCAATTTTCAGAAAAGCATTAATTTATGGGTTTTTTCTTTTTCTTTGAACAACCCTATCCACATTTAACTTACATGAGTCTGACACTACTTACTATGATGTGACTGATGAATTTAGGTCGTAAAGATTTGTCAGCCTCACAAAAAGGTGCGTAAACCCCATTCTGTACATAAAAAAGGTTTACCCTCCACTGCATCCCTGCTTGTCATAATGTGGGGAATAACTTTCATAATGGCACTTCAGTTAACCAAAATTGCATTGGCAATGCTGACATGTTGCTAGTCGCAAGCTGGGCCCTTAGCTGTAGCCAGTAGCGCGCATAGGTTTGTTTATTATGGTAGCTGAAGGACAAATATAAAAGATCTGCATGTGCTGTATGCATTCACAGATTTAAGTCTACCCAAGCTAAAATAAGAAATTCAAATAGACACAGACACACACACACACACAAACACAGTGGCGCTTACCCACAAATGAAACAAAACCTGCATTGCCTCTTAACACCTATTTCAATTTGCATCTCCAGTACTTAAAATAAACAAGTGTGAAAACTCATAACCTGTCCTCAGTATTAATGAAAGGATAGTGAACAAACAGTGAACAGTAAACCGCTAATGCACTTCCAGTAGGTGTATGCATGTATTGTGAGTGAGGTGTCAGACTAGCAGTGACAGATACAGTGAGGATCATGCATCTCCACGCTCAGTCCCATCACCACAGAAGATCATCTGTGAGCCTTACCCTCCTCTTCTGCCGGCTTCTCTGGACGAGGGGAAAGACACATATTATTTTGGAATGAGGATGATGATGATGATGATGATGATGATGATGATGATGATGATGATGATGATGATGATCTACAGACAGATACATCTACAGGACAAATACACGCAAACAAACAAACACTGATTGCCGTGTGTTTTTCTTACCCTTGTTGTCTGAAAAAAAAGAGAAAAAGAGGGGAAATCTGTTAGAAAATTAAACCATCTTTATGAGATGCTAATATTAAAATATTTGTTTTTCAGTGGTTATTATAGTTTAACCGTATAATAACTGATTATTGTATGCGTAACTCAATAGTGTCAATTGGATTTCAGGAGCACAGCTTGTGGGCTTGGATTAGCTGTCATGAAGGGACTTACCAGCAGGGGCTGCTGCAGCCTTATCGCCCTTGGCTGCTGCAATTAAAGAACAATTATGCAAATTAATGTTTACATCCTCATTATTCCATATCATACAGCACCAGCAGCACAGCGTCCAGATAGTCACTGCTTTAGAGCTGAGGCTCAGTAAACTGTTTAAAGAACCACATCTTGTGATCTGAACCCTCACGAGACAAGGACTTACATTCATTTCTGTACAACAGTGAGGGTACTTGTTCATCCATCTACTAATCTGTGATGCTATGCACCATGTTTTTTAAATATGCATTGTGCTGCACAATGTGTACACAAATGCTTTCAGTGAACCTGTGGAACCATTCAGTAGAAACAGTGTCCTTCGCAGACAAATAGAAATCAGACCGAAACACACCTCTATAAACACACACAATTATGCACAAAATATACACTTTTAAATAAACAGTTTCATACCAATAACATAAACACACATTCACAAGTACCCACAGAGGGGAACTACATTCAGGCAACCTTGCTTTTTGCACCTCCTACCGATTTCTGCAGGGTTTGCCTCTGGCAAAAGAGAGAATATTGGATTTCAACAGGGGAATACAGCATGATTCAAATGAGGCATGGTTTATAGAAGCAGAGATCATGAGGAATAATTGGGCTTTAAAAATTTGGAAAGGGGCGGCCTCAAGACAAAAATGCTTTTGATAGGATAAGTACATCAAAGTTCCAGGATCCCAGATCTAGGTTACTTTAGAAGCTCAAGGGTGATAGCAGATTAGGAAAGAGTTTCTGTCTGCCAGACAAACTAAAGCACACAGCTGCACAGTGATAATTTAACTTAACAGCATTCACATCTTAACCATCCATAACATAACAATCATTTCAGAGGGCTGTGCCCTCATTCAGGGCCCCTGTTTAAGTGTCAACCAAAAAAGGTTTAATCGCCTTACTTTGCCAGTACGTTAGAGTCAGTAATATGTATTAAACGGCCCAGCCACAGAAGTGAATCAGGACATCATCTTGACAACCATCATCTGTCCCAAACCACCAACAACAAGCCACAACTGACACAGCAGAACTAGTGTCCCATGAGTCTACAGTGGGTTTAAGATATCAAGGCTTTGGCCTTGGCACTCTGCTTGTGCTCAAGGCTGGCATACTATGTCTGGCATACTGGGAAGGGGGGCAACACGTCTATTTTGGATAAGGTTTGTTTTTCTGGCAGCAATCTGTTAATGCCTCTCAGCACACATCACAGATCAAGAGGGGATCCGTGACGCACCAGGCAGTAAAAAACGTTCTTTAAGCCGGATTCCTGCCTCGGCAACAAGCCCACCCCCGGACACGAGAGGAGAGTGGGTCACAGTGGAGACTACTTGGTCGTCCTGGTCCTCAGTTCAGTATGGCCGCTTAACCTCGATGACAAGGTCCTGTTCTGCTTAAAAGGATTTGCTCTCTGACTCATCATGGCATATGGAAGGAGACAGGAGAAACAACCTTCACCCAGAGAGACAACTGAGGCGTTAAGTAAATGTCATAAAATCACCATGGAAACAGCCCTCTACTGTTTCCAGATATGTCTGATTCATAATATAGACATTCTACCAAAATGTTCTGAAATTCAAAAGTGTGCTAGAGGAACAGCCCCATCGGAGTCTGGCTATTCCAAAGGGAATGTGCTTTGCATTTTTGCACATTTCTACTTATTCCTGCTTGATTATTGCCGTTATTTTTTTTCCTTGTTTCAAAATCTGGATTGTCAGTTTTGACAGATAAATAGCATAATAATAGTTACTGTTAGTTTAGATCGAGATGTTGAACCAAGGCCAGCAAAAACATGAATTGGATTCCATAAAAAAAAATTGTGAACAGGCTAAATGCGCTTTAAGTGTAAAATAGAAAAAGTCACACACACACACAGTCAAACACACACACACACACACACACACACACACACACACACACACACACACACACACACACACACAAACACACACACACACACACACACACACACACACACACACACACACACACACACACACACACACACACACAGCTCTCCCAAAGGTCCACCCACCAACCCCATAAGTAGGATTTCCTATTGACTTAAATGTGCCTCAGTGTGGTGTCAGGTCAATCCATATGTCACAGACTTGCAACTAGCTCTGGACTTAGCTGAGTTTTAGCCATCCAAGTGTTATCCCTACGTGTGAGGACAGATTGGTCGGTATTAGTATTACTGTCAGAGATGAGACAGAAGAGCAACCATTCTATGAATACGCAACGTCTGAGCCTCATTCATTCTCAATTGTGCAGTTCCAGGCTGCGCATCAATATACAATCACAAATAAGACTTTTGGCTCTCTGGTTTCAGGATCTGAGAGAAAGATATTCATGCTCACAAACCACAGGAATGGCACAAGTGACTTCTTAAATACCGGTAATGTGGTATGATGCGTTACTGTAACTAACAGGACTCCTGCAGGATTTGAATAAAACTATCACCGTGACTGAGGAGACACTAATGCAAAGTCCTACTGCAGGCTCAACAATAGCTATTACTGCTCCTAAATATTAAATGAATAAAATAAATATGTTGGCCGCATGACAGCCTGAAAAAAACACCTTGAAGAGCTGGATTAGACTTGCTAATTTGTGTGAGAGGGGGAAAAATAGCCTAATTCTTACTCTACCTGACAACCTCCTTTACATCATGACTTGAAAATCTGATGACAAAACATCCTAGGCTAGCTAGGATGTGAACAAACATAAGGTATAAGATCTTTTTGCCCTGGGGCATGGTGCTGCAAGATAGCTGGATTCTCAGCAATCACTGCGTTTCCCTCTATTACTTCCAGCAACATTTTGTGTGCAGTAAATTGAGTTTCCACAAAAGTACTTGAAGGTCACCACTACCTCGTCTACGGATGATTACACAGGAATGTTATACATGTTATCAGTTTCATCCTTTCGTATCTAATTTATAAGCTTTTCACTGCTCAGTATTGCCCATTTTTCCATTTAGACAGTTTACAATAGGGGGCTGGGTATCTAGCAAGTGCTTTAGAATTTCAATACGTCCCAGGTGAGAGATTTTAGGCAGTTGACCGCACACAGAAAATGCAAATTATTACACATCAGAAACACCATACAGAGAATGCTGAAAAAAATAATTAAAGCTGCACTATATCAACCCGGCCGGTCTGTGATGCTTTATACCAAAGGATACCAAAGGGACGAGAGAGGCAAAATATCTAACGTTGGTGAGTCCAGCTTTCTCTGCTCAGCTGCTGCTGTTTAGGAGACAGTTTGTATTTGTATTCTCATTGCAGAGTTAGCGTCAACATGTTGAAAAAGACGCTTTGGGTGCTTTTGGGGTTGACTTTTGGAGAGTCCATTGATCCGTTAGGGCTGGATTGGCATCAAGACGTGAGTAGCACTATAATGACAAAATTGATGAGACTTTGGTCAACCGTAAATTATGTGAAAATAGGGTCCAGGTTGAAAATGGCCGAAGTTATGCTTTAAGTTTTGTCTCTATCTGTGGGAGAAGTGGCCATACCCGACATCTGAATTTCATTTGGGCAGACAGGACGAATCTACAGCGTCTCAATTAGTGAGGATGGGACGCTCCTCTGTATTGTAGCCCCACTTTGTGGCTGATAAGATGGGTGTATATTTACATAGAATTCTTGCCTAGAGCAGCTTTTAAAAACTAATTTTTTCAGCAATTTCAGCAATTATCACCTTCAGCCCAATTTGCCAAGCCTTCTCTCTGGTTGCTGTCAGCACTCCTTCTATCACAGGCCAGCTCCCTCTCTGCCACTCTCTGTCCTGCTCCATAGGGAAAGCTCTAAGCACAGCGCTAAGTCACAACCAGGACAACTCTGACCCTTGAACCTCAGCGCTAATGCTAAAGGTAATGCACAGCGGATGGACACTCTGTCGGTGCGGATCCACCTCCCGATCTCATCCATGCTTCATTGACGGTCTTCTCTGGCCTACATAAGTTGTCTCTATAGCCGTCTGTTTCCCTGTCTTCGAAGCATCTCTTAAATGGATCATGTCTCTTGCGGTCTCCATTCCTTCTTCCTTTTCACTTAATGCAAATCCCTACTCTCAGCACTTTTTTCTCCCGCTGTTTCTTTGTCTTACTTTAATCTGATTCCACTTTCTTCTGAAGAAAAAGAGTGAATGAATGATTTTATTGTGGATAATAAAAAACAGCAAGTTGAGCAAGATTGAGCGGAAAGAGAAGGTGAGGTGAAAACTGTAGCGGGGAAAGAGAAGAAGAATGAGAGAGGACAAGAGGGTTCAATGACAGTGTGAAGCCTCACGTTAAGAGCCTGAGGATTGGGTTCTTCAAATTGGGTGGTGGGGGTGATGGATACCAGGTTTATATTGAACAAATATCGTGTAAGATACTTGATGAAAGAGGGTTTTATTTACTCAGTTCTCTCTGACCCTCGTGCCCTGTCCCTGTCAAGACTTCCTTTAAATATACACATTACTCGGTCCTCTATAAATGCTTAATTATAGACAATGGTTTTTTTGCTATGACAGCGAATATTAGTAAAGCTTATCACTAATGCCATTTTAAACTCACAAGAGCCTTAATGCCCTTACAATATTGCTCTGACCGTATAATGATCATTTAAGAACCAAGTGCTAGGAAATATAGAATAAAAGCTAAGGAGAGAGATAGAAGGGATTTTTAAATGTATACAATAGATATATATTGCCCTTTAAAGCTCAGTTGGTAGAGCATAGCACTAATACTGCCTGGGTTAGGGATTTGTTTCTCACTGGGGCCACCCATACTAAAAAATGGATGCATTCTCGATTCTGTAATGCGCTTAGGATATAAGCATCCACTAAATGGCATGTAATGTTCTATATATATTACACAGAATTACATGGTAAAACATACTTAAATCACAATGATTTGCTTAGAAACAGTGTAGTGTTACAGTTTGATTGTTGTACCAAATAATGACATAGAACTAAATTATCAAAATGTTCTTATGAATCAGGGAGTTACTGGTACGGTTGAGCGATTTGGCCAAAATTTTACAGTTTATTTATGACACTTATTTTTATATATATACCATATAAATAACTATTTTAAAGTGGTAATCTGCAAGATTCTTGTTGTTTTTGCTTTTGGGCGTCATCTTTGGTGCTAAGCGCTCATTGCTGTGGTGTTTCTGCACTGCACTTCCCAGAGATCACCTGTCAATCAAACAGTGTGTTCAGTACTGTGACGTCTTTCTCCTTTAATTTTCTGTTGATGAAGTTTGAGTTTCTGTAGCTGGCGCTCTTTTCTTTGTCTGTTCAGCCATGGTGGCTATCACTGCTCATGCTAACTACACAGTTCTTCTTCTATTTATTCCAAACAAACCAGAAATCACTTCCTGTGCACCAGAGGATTTTTCCCAGGAAAGACCTACCAGACACCGGGTGTTTAGAACAGCAAATGTAAAAGCTTTCATGAACTGGCTATAGGTTGAATCACTACTGTGTTATATCAGTCGGCGATAGAGAGTAGCAAAAGGAACATTTATTTACGTGAACATTTAAGAACCAATAAACTGTATCCTGCTGTTTGTGGTCAATTCTACAATAAAACTGAGTAAGAGTATCAATAACACTTAATTATGTACATTATAATGTAGGTTGT
>OMLI01018668.1:0-10237 GCA_900302605.1 Rondeletia loricata
GGCTCCTTCCTGATGAACACGTCTTGTGCTGTGGGAAAAATAACTCACTTCCTTACACAAGTTTATTCCAGTCCCATTATTCAGTTTGGTTTATGGCTTTTTCACATCATCTCTTCTGTGGATATATTTGTTTTCTCTCTGCAGTTTGCAGGGCGGTCAGGACTAGACTGAGCTATGTGCGTGCGTGAGTAGTAGGGACGCCTCCTCGCAGAGAGCTCACCTGATTGGTTGAGGCCTACTGGGAGCGGTGAGATTTTGGAGAGCCTGAAAACAGAGGCAGGGATGATCACAGAGGCCTGATCTTCTCTCAGACCATTTTAATTACTGATAGCTGAGAGGGTGTTATGACATTTTTGCTTTTTTAAACTTCAGGAGTTGTACTCAGTTGCCATCCATAAGTGACCAACCCAGGCACGTAAGGCATAGCTTATCAGGCTAGGCTAGGCAATGAAGCTAGGAAAATGAGCCATGTCTACTTAAATCAGTGCAAGCTCTGTTTTACCTAGCATTAACTAGATTGCTAAAAACATCATTTCAGTGCTGTGCAGTGTTGTGCGTGAATGTGCACCTCTCGTCACAGTTACAGATTGGCTGAACCAGAACAATACAAATGTATTGAAAGTTGGCACCGTTTACCTCAACATGTTTCGGTATACTGACCTGATTCCGTCGGTGCCAGAAAAGTACCAAAGTTCGGTACCTAGCCCTACTTATGTCATTTGTGTTGTCCTTTCATGGTACTCAATGGTAGTCGGTTTTGATGGTGGTAGGGGGGGATGCCCTTTTTTCCCATTTGAGCACCTGCCCCTTTAGAAGTCTGTGCACAGGCCTGGGCCAACCTTTGAGTATTCTTAATGCTTGAGTATTCTGAAACAGTCCACCCTTCACTTTAAACTCCCATTGAGATGTATGGGAGACACCTGATCTCAGATTTCCTCCCCTCTCTGAGGGAAGCCAGCTTTTCTCATTACTATTCCTGCATCACACCGGCACTACATACCTATACTCAGTTACAATGATCTCCAAAAACCAAACTGTCCAAACTTTGCAGCAGGGTGGCTTAATGATTAGGGTTCAATCCTCTGTGACAGCAAGCATCCACCCTGCTGAAGTGTCCTTGAGCAAGACAGTGAATCCCTCCTGGGGCCCTGTTGCATGCAAAAAGACACATTTCTCCTTCAGGCATCAACAGAACATCAAAGAAAAAGAAAATGTTCACAGTACAAAGCCTGTACCAGTAACATGGCTCCAGCTCATTTGCAATCACATCCCTCTCCCTCTCCCCCATCTCTCTTCTTTTGTTATCCAGAGTTCACCAAGGATTCCCAGAGGGGGAGTCACTTCATCCACATCACTGCCAGCAGCTGACCTCTTCAAAGACTCTGTTCATCATACACAAGACAGCCTCCGCTGATGCCTGACTTTCTCTGTCAACAAACATCCGTTCCTACACTCCGCTGTCCTGCCTTCCTGCTTCGTGAACAGCTGACTAATCAGACCACTTGTTTTCACTCAGTAACCACATAGCAACCACTCAACTCTGCGTGCTGTGAACTTTGAGGATGCACACAGTGCGTCTTTCCGACCCTTTGTGGCGTGCTGCTGATTCCTGTCACTGCATGCATGCTTTCCATTAGAGGATAAATTAAGCTTTACTCCCCTCCACAGTACTGGAGCAATGTGCACACTACTGTGCAACCCCCTCCCATACATAAATAGACCAAATCAGGGTGAAACTTTTTTTTTTTTACTGCAGCATACAAACCCCAGTACTGTACAGCCCTGTAATGTTTGTACCTTTAGACACACACACACACACACACACACACACACACACACGCACTAATTAAATCTCACAATGTGTGCATAAACAACCAGTGAAGAAATAAATGTTGTGCAAACCATAAGCCGTTACCCAATGCACGCGTTAGCTGATGCTTTTCATCTGGGCCAGGGTTAACTGACAACCAGCGGACCGTGCGGCCGAGCCATTACCATAGTTATGTATTCTCTAATGTCATTTTCTACAAGGTTAGGCTTCGTGTAATCATTGCCCCTGGACAGCAGTAGGCTGAGAGACAGAGAGAGCACGCTGAGTGGAAGAGCGCAGGGCCCCGTGTTCGACTTAATGAGACTGAGCTGAACAGATGGAAGAGAGACTCCCAGGCTGCTCTGACACCAAGTCTCCAAGCCTGCTTTAGTTGGCCACTCATCTGTTTTGACTCTCTCCAGCTCTGCTTTCAGGCCTTGTCCTCTGACAGCTGGGCCTCTGATGAAACATTTTGTGTCTGTGTGGACTAGAATGACGCGGCTGTTGTCATGAGCTGCCACTACAATGTGTTTTTCCCTTTGCTCTATAGCTTAAGATAATTTCCCTATGTCATTCATAACAGTGCCATCTCTATACACTCTGACAGGCTTCTCAGTTATTGTTAAAAATTAGAATTACCTCCTCGTGAATGTCGAATCTTTTGTGAGACAGTTTTCCAATCTTTTCTCTGTTCCCCCTCAACAATAGACACGTATTGATGTGCATGGCTTTACTTTCATCCTGGCCAATTTGAGGTTCTTCTGCTTGGCAGGCAGTCGTTTTGTGCAAGCTACTTTTGCAGTCGCACTGTAGTTATCATATCATCCATGTATGCCCTGATTGATGGAAGGCAAAGCCCACCCTGCAGCATTTCCCAACCCACAACATGTTTTAGTGCCTTAATGATTTACTACCACAGTGAAAGCCACAGTTCATACTAAAAGGGAGACTGTACACCCTGCCATGATGCTATTTTCCACAAATTGCCATGCTGTGGTAAATTCTGGTGTTGCAAACCATAGCTGTGTATCTTGGAAGTAGCCCAGGTGTTTGACAATGTTTGGTTCTCTAAAGAATGCTGCCAGAAAAGGCTCTGTGGTACTAAACTGAATTTACAGGGTCCAAAAATACAGATTCTCTTCTGTCATTTGTTCTTTTTAAAGTAGTTTGTTATCCTGTTCATTACCACACTGAAGAAGACTTTTCCTTTAACATTCAGGAGACACATACTGTAGTAGACAAATAGTGTTTCTGTTTTGAAATGTAAATCCTTCCTGCTGTGTCATGTTCTATCATAAATTCATTCCTTCTTTCTTGTTGTCTGAAGACTTCCTCCATGGCTGTTTGAGCTCCTTCCTCTCCTGCACCTGTCCTCGACTTTGTTGCTGTTGCTTTCACATCTTTGGTCCTGATAGTGCCATCTCCCTTTTCCTGCATATTCCTAACTCCCCTACTCCATAGTCTTAGATAATATCTCCCATTTTTTTGTTTATTTCATCCTCAACTGAACATAAATTGTCTAATGCCTGTTTCAAATAATTGTTGATATAATCCCACTTTTTCAGCCAGGCCATTTTGCGCTCGCTTTTCCACTGGTCTTTTTTCTTTGTCGGTGTTCTTTGCTGATTGACCTCACTGCGCTCTTGACCCTCTTGTGACTCTTATGCTAGTTTCTTGCTCTGTGCTCATCCTATTTGTCATCATGACCATGCTGTTGTCTGGTTCTGCGTGTTGTGTCTGTGAGTCATATCTTTCACCTCTGCTGTTGCAGACTCAAGGGGTATTCTTCCTTTATGTGTAGTTCTATCAGTAAGGGTGTAGCAAATCTACTTGGATACTGCTGCCATGACTTGTCAGCCTGCGACGGCCCCAGTGGGGTCAATTTATTCCTGTTTGCTGTCACATGGTCTCTCCCTAGCAGTCAGCTGCCCTATTCACAAAAGTCACTAGACGAATCTAGCTGAGACATTTACCAATAGATGGGATCTGATTTTACTGCCCCTTGTGCTGCCGCCTTGGGTAGGTAAAAAGAAAAACATAGAAAACATGGAACTTGGTATCCCAACATGTTGTTACTGTGCGATCAGTAAAAGCTTGTTGGGGATGTATCATTGTAATTCTGTCATTTATGCATAAAGAAAATATTAAAAGCACTTCAGCACATGCTTAGCAAATCCCCCAGGCATTCAGTACTAATGGAAAGAGAGTAATTCACAATTGGGGTTCTCTTAATTGCACCAATATCACGCACATACAAACTAATCCTTCAGGGAAACGCATCACAGCACTTTCTGATCACGATATAATCAATGAACCCTGATAAGCAGACACCGCTTAAGAATACAGCATGTAGCTAGGAACCATTTTCTTCAAATATAAACTGAACTGTTTGAGGCTCCAAACCCCCACAATCAAATGTTAACAGGAACTGTTTATACTTTGAACAACTGAGATTTCCCTCTATCCTAGGCCCCTGGGAGGATAGGATTCTTCCTCAGCCAGCTGGAGAGAAAGAGAGAGAGAGAGAGAGAGAGAGAGAGAGAGAGAGAGAGAAACGAGAGGGAGAGAAAGCCGAGGCGAAAGCGCACAAGAAAGTGCAATCCCTTTCCTCCGGGGAGAGACTCTCTGGTGCATTTGCCCGCATCTTATCTGATGAGCCTTTAGAGGATAAGAGCGAGGCTCTCTCTCCTCAGTGCCTGGGAGGAGGAGAGGGGATCCTCTTAGCTCAGTGGTCAGAGCCGACCCTGACAGGCAGACAGGTAGACACTGACAGGCATTACTGTCAAAGTGAGGCAAGAACAAGGTGGCTCTCTTCAGTGGAGTTGATGGAAGGGCTTACGCCTGCGTGGAATCACGCTACCAAAACCTTGTGGGATACAGTGGTGCGCTGCCCATAATTGAGCTGAAAGCATTACTGAATATTTCATTTGTGCTGTGGGAATTGGATTCTTGAGAGCTCAGCAAAAGCTAAATGGGAATGGGGTATTTTTATTACAGTTAATGATACTTGCTCTACGCCTACCTCTCATCTGGACCTACTGCGCAAACACACCGCTCGTTTCAATCCAAGAAAACATTCATTAGGCTTAATTTGTGCAATGCTGTAAACAAACTCCATGATTAGTCTATTTCAAAAGACCAATTTTACAATCAAATCCTATTTTGCACGCAAGCACTCCAGAGTCAATTAGCACCAACTTTGTTCTTGGGTCAGAGCATCACCAGGGGCTACAGGACCGCTCATTAACCACCACAGTTAAAGGGAACACCAGGACCCAGTGGTGAGCTTCAGGCCAGCCATCTGTAAGCACTGGTTCAATGAGGCCAACGGGGGAGACGACCTCCCCTGCATACACACACTGCAACCCAGAGAGAGTTTGCAAGCGCTATATTCCCCACCAATCAGAAACACTTCTCCAGACCCCAAAGATGAGAGGAGGTCCGGTCTACTGTGGCTCCGAAATCTCTACTCTTTTCCTTCATTCCCTTGCTCTCTCTCTCTCTCTCTGTCTCTCTCTCTCTCGCTCTTGCTCTCTCTCTCTCTCTCTCTCTCTCTCTCTCCAGTTAGGGAAGAGAGCTAACTGGCTTCACTATTACGCCGCCTGTCACAGGGGAGCTGGCGGGCTGCTGAGCCCAGCTGGAGCTCTCTGATCCCTGTGCTCCCAGTGTATGGATCCCTACCAACTCTCCCCGGGGGCCCTTGTCAAAGAGCTGAGGAAGCCCCGATGATGCCGTCTCCCATCCTCGCAGTGTTGCACGGTGCACCGGTTCTGAAGAAACTACCATGATATCTTAAAACCAAAATAGAGCAATACCAGGATTTCTTCAAACTAGTGTTTTTTATATTTTTATCAAATGTGCCTAATGCTTTATTTTGCCACTACTAAAAGGAATATCAACAGTAAAGCTGTTATTTACTCAATTAAAGCAACGTTCACTGGGGAAGACTCAAGAATCCTGGAGAGGAGAAATGAGGAGGAAAGTGAAGCATAATAGCAGCAGGTGATGTTGGGTTTCCAGCTTGTCACAAAACAGGGAACCGAGCACTGAAATCTGCCTGGAAATGATGAAGATAAGCATGCAAACAAAACAGTGATACCACGGCGCATATATGGGAAAGATAATGCAGGGTTTGGCAGACAATGGGAGATGATACGTTGCATTTAGTAAGACATATTTCTGATTTATGCAATGATTCCTCTTCAAGGAGTTCAAAGTGTAAAGTGGTTGATATCACGTGGGATAGCACCTTGGTGTAAATTCAGTCCTCAGTAGAAATACTCTCACTTTGCCACTCAAATTAGATTCAAGATAGCACAGTGCGTATTCAGCTTTCATAGTAATGTGGTGCTGGTGGGTGGAGGGTTCACAGTTTGAGTCAGGCTGAGGGCCAATGCTGATTGAAAATGCCTGCCAGTAGCCAGTGACCATCGGTAATAAAAGCACAGCTGGTGTGATGAATAAGTTATATGTAATTAAACACTAACACCGGGGATCAAATCAAATACATTTAAATTCAAGTTATCCACCTTTTCATTTGTTAAAAGGTGTAAACCCGCCTTTTTAAGCTAAAGTAATTAAATCACTTTAATCTGTCTGGTGTATATCTCCTCTCCATGCCGAGTCTACATTATTTTTCATCCATGTTTATCTCATGTAGGCATGCTAATTATAAAAATAAATTAAAAAAACAAGACTCAAGAACTAAAACAATCTATGGTATTCCCCTGAGTTCTTAATGCTACTTAAAGAATCAATAAAAAAACATCCAGATTAGCCTGATTCATTACATGAAAGAAAGCTCAGAAATAAACGTAATACCAAGAAACACTATCTCAAGCTGGGACCCGGTCCAATTCGACAGTGTTTTTAAGTCACTCAAACGTGTTGTTCTTCCTCTTCAATATTTAAAAGAGTACCGGTATACACTATTATATATGAGAAGGCAATATGCCATGCCTTCAGTATTTTACTGCTGTAAGTGTATGTAAAATTGATGGTGAAATTCCCAATACACAATCTGATAACCTTGTCATGGACCTTCTGAAAATCTCTTCCCATCTGATAGTTAAAACCTTGACTCATATCTTTAATTTGACTATTCTCTCCGGTACTATCCCAAGGATATGGAAGTCAGCCAACAGCCAACATATCTTCATGAGGAGGTAGGGGAGGAGATCCTAGTGACCTAAATAACTCTTCCTGCTATGATCTTCCTATGAAGGAACATTTCAACTAATAATCCAATTGTATCTATGCTTAAAGTGTATGCATTCAGGTCATAGTATCATCTCCACTGCATCATTAGTGGCAAAGGATATTGTGAATTCACTTGACAACAAACATCATCTATTACTCTGTGTGCTATATTGGTTTTTAAAACTGTTTCCAAGACAGGACACAATGTATATTGATAACATGGGGTTATGTGTGAACAATTGTAGAATTCATCTCTGTGCTCAGGAGGTCATTAGTAACCTTCAGCAAGATTTTATTTCTTTCAGAATCATTAATTGTTATAAGATTAATTTAAAATCAAGAAAAGAAACAGTTAATGTTTTGTTTTTTGTTTTTTCCCCAGATCACGTAATGTCAAAACCAATGAATTGCATATTTCTATATTCTGTTGGAACCCAAATTTAGCAGTTTCTCCATGTCATTACAGTATCTGCGCATCTGGATTGACAAGTTAATGTTCAAACCTGTTGTATAAGAATTACTTAACAAAAACAAATTTAAAGAAAGCATGTTTTACTAATTACAGTAAACATTTTATAGTGTTTATGATTCCCTTTGCTTCAGTATAGATGATCGTTTTCACGTCAGCTTGGATTGTATCAGAAGTTACAATGGTCATCTCTTGCAACAAGTCAGGGCAAAACTGCCCCATTACAGCACTACCGCATATCTCTCGTACAATATCAAACCACAACTTAACCGAACTACATCCAAAATGTTCTGTCACAGGAATGACATATACAGATCTAGAGGAAATTGCTTAGTGCCACTGAGGGATTTTCCTATTACATTATATTCATGTAGGCTACTCTCCCTCCTTGTTATTTTAATTTACACCAGTAAATGAGCTCTTGCTTCAATGTGTTCCACTTGTATGGATAAAGGTTATTCATTTAGAATTGACCCTCGATACTAGACCTGGTATTAGTAGTGAATTTTTGTGTGTTGACAACATATACAGCCCTGATAGCTCTCATATCTGTGGTTAAAATGAGATCTTAGTTGTCTGAAACTAGGGAAATTATGTAGCTGAAATACTGTCAGTGGAAAAGGTTTCAGGAGCAAAAGCTGTTTTTTTCTATTTTATAAGATATTTCTCTTCAACTGGCAACTGGCATGCTGTGTGGCGATGCTGCTGTATCTCAATTGCCTCAGTTATTTCCTCTTTGTGCCATTCTTAATACATTACAATATGAGAAGCCATAGCATAACACACAGAAACAGTTTTTTTATAAGAACCTAAGCAAGCATTATCTTCACAGCCTGCGGCAACACATAGGCTACATTGAAGTATCACAGCACTGAGCAGTCAAGTGTCTTGTTCTAAGATGAGAGTATATGCACGGGGAGAATGTGGACAGCATGCCTGCAGGCTGACATCGATGTTGTGATGATATACAGTACTCAGTGATGCCATATGGCGCCTGCGACTGCTGCCTGTAGGCCCAGATTAGGTATGGGGAGCAGAGTAATTGTTTTCTTAATGACATAAGACAGGAGAGGAATGCTCAACATGCTGGTGTATAAAAAATTTAGAAGTACCATGGCCTCTGGGCTTAGGCGCCGTATAGTGAGAGTGAGCGCTGATTTTATGGTTGGGTACCAGTGTAACCATGAGCTAACTGCATTTACACCTGTGTTCCCTCATCCTATGAAGACATATTGTTTCCTGACAATGCTATTACACTGCACTATCCGAATTCACTGAAGTGATTGTGTAATTTCCCTGAATGTTATAAGCTCTAATTAATTCTACAGATATAGTAGATCAGCCTATGTCAATTCATTCTCCTTATTTCTTTGATCTATTCCCTCTATGCAGGGTTTTCAGGTGACATAATGCACCCTCTGGCGGCCATATTGGAGGTCCTCAGCTCTTGGGCAACAATAGCGGTGAACAGCTAATTGTGTTTCGAAACGTACGACTTGGCCGTCTCAGCAGAATTAAATAGACATGGTTAATTTCTGTGCTATTTTTGACTGGGAACTGATCATTTCCCCACTGATAATTGATTTTGTGTTTAAATATGTCAACTTGTTAGCTAGCTAACCATGGTATCTGATAACTATCCCTGTCCTGTTGTTAACACATCTGATTTGTGCTCTAGCTAACGTATCTCGTAGAAGCTAGTGTTAGTATTGGCTAGTAGCCACATGTTAACATTAACATCAGTTGCTTTGCTAAATTAGCCTGCTGGCTAATTAGCAAGCTAACAATTCCTAAAACCAACTGTTGGTTAAAGCTGAATTCACTTTTTTCAAGCTACGACTCGTAGTGCTTTCGAGTAGAGACTAGACAGTTTCCTGTGTCACAGTAACCTAAATTTGGAAACAAATCTACCTCATCAGACTATTCCCTTTTACTTAAACCATTAGTCTACTGAACTGACCTAGTATACACCCATACAACGAGAATCTTTTTCAGGTATCTCTCTTTCTTGCCTGGTTGTCAACCATTATTTGCATACAGCCAATTCTCCAATGGACCTTTATGATGTGGATGCTGGGAGATTTGTGACGCAACTGCAGCACCTCTCCCCCTCATCTCTGTTCTGTTTGTATCCTGCATCTCCACCAGACACCAAGCCAGACACCTGCGCCACAGGGAGTGATGTAGGTGGCCAGACTATCAGCATCCATTCGTTCCACAATGAGTCAGCCCAGATAACCAGATGACCATCACACAGAGGCCCTGGACCCCCTGACCTGACTCCCATTAACCCAGACACAGGCCCAGCAAGACAGAGAGAGAGAGAGATCACAATCATTACCCTCTATCAACACTTTCTCCATCTCCTATCACTCATGTCTGGCCGGGCCAGGAAATCTCTCTCTCTCTCTCTCTCTCTCTCTCTCTCTCTCTCTCTCTCTCTCTCTCTCTCTCTCTCTCTCTCACCTCCCCATGACTCTGTAAAAGCAGGCCAGGTGGTTGGGTCAAGGCCATTATGCAGGGCCAACTCCTCAAACCTCCCTCCCTCTCTCCCTTCCCTATCCCTCCCTCCACAGCAGTAGTTGTCAGGCAAATCCTGATCTCTTCCAGTGTTACAGCTGTCCTGGGTGTTGCCATTGGTGTGTGTGTGCATGTGTGTGGGTGTGTGTGTGTGTGTGTGTGTGGGTGTATGGTCTGCATGTGCGTGGTTGACTTGGTGTGTGTGTTACCAGGGGGCTGATATTATGTAAGTACAACTA
>OMLI01018671.1:0-10305 GCA_900302605.1 Rondeletia loricata
TCTAGCAATAGCTACGATACCAAAAGTACACATGCACATGATTTGACTGACACACACACACACACACACACACACACACACACACACACACACACACACACACACACACACACACACTCAACAGGTTTTTGTTCTTTGTCTAAGACCTCTTGCTATCCTAAGAGGCCAGCTGGTCAACAAGTGGCCATCTGCTGCCCATTCTATTCACCATGCTTTTAATGACAGAATGTCCCAGTAAAGTCATCAGTGACAATTGTTATAAACAGAGAAGCAAATAATATTTTGTCTTACGTATTTCAACACTGACAAAGAAAATAAGTCTAATTGCCATTTTTAGTAGCATGAACAAAGGGGAGGATGAACTGTGACTCAACACCTTAGCTGCAGTTCTCACATCATTTACAGAGGTTACTATAGGGCTCGATACTGTGGTATAAACGTGTTAACACAAAGTGTTTTCACTGCATTATTATCAACAACTGGCAATTTAAATATTAGTGTTGCTTTGCAGTAAAGTGCAGTGTTACATTGTGCTTCAGCAGTAATGTAATCTTTAACAGACTGAAAACCTTAAGCTGTAAATCATGCGTTCATATGTTGATTGCTGGAGGCGTCAAAGAATGAATGTTATTCCTCAACGCTGCGTTTTGCTGCTGTGCTTCTCAGGGACAAAGCTACAGTGGAGCAGTGCCATCACTCTGGCTATATTTGTCTGGCTGTTCACTGCCTTCTGGTCCGCCATGCCTCTCATTGGCTGGGGAGAATACGACTACGAGCCACTCAGGACCTGCTGTACTCTGGACTACAGCAAGGGAGACAGGTAACACACACACACACACACACACAGAGCAATACATTATTCACAACACTGTGTCAAATCAATAATCAACATCAATATAGATTTCTCTCTGTTGTTTTTGCTTTGAAATAGCTATCACGGGTAGAGGAGTTTATAACAATTTCACATCCTTAGCCTTTCCTGCCTCTCCCGCTCCACAGGAACTATGTGTCCTACCTGATCCCCATGAGCATCTTCAACATGGCCATCCAGGTGTTTGTTGTCATGTCCTCCTACCAGGCCATTGCACAGAAATTCCAGAAGACTGGAAACCCCAGGGTAAGGAAACTGTCTGCTATTTACACCACACAGGATTAGAAGTGGGTGTCTTCAGCAGTAATTCAATATATATGTAAAGAGATATACATATACATATAGACAATTCAATATGAACATGATTGAAGATCCAAGATGCCATATACGTTTTATGTTTCTATCAACGCAAAGTAGTTATGAGTTGAATTTTGGTTCAGTAGCTCCGAACCCAAACCTGACCACACACATAATGCCAAGGCTGAGATAATTTACAAATTATTCTGAAATCCAAGAAACTGAATCCAGGAGCACAGCAAGGATACCTATGACATTTTGAAGTAGTCCGTTAGAAGGGATCGGAGCAGCTCTCCTTATATTGACGTCTGTTTCAGTCCTTCATAACAGAAACAGTTCTAGCACAACTTCCCTGCCCTTCAAAGGCAAAAGGCAGTAACTGCTCGAGGGAAACTGAGAAAAAAAGGTATTAAAGATATGTTTTACTGTCTAGCCAAGTGTCTTGTAGAAGGATCTTTGAAGATGTGGTGAGTTTTTACCTAGTAAGAAGGTATTCTTTATCCTCTTACGTAACAATGAAATCTCATTTTTGACCAGAATTGAACTTACTGCCTTTTTTCCTTTGTAAGGCAGCATGGTCAGTCTGTTTTGCTACTGAGAAGGAGGAGCATGCAAGTTATGACATATATAGGTCATAGCCACAGGGAAAAGACTGAGCGCCTCAGTTGTGAATGCGGCCAGTAGCCGCTGTGCTGTGAAACGGACAATGTACTTCTGAATAGTGGACCAGGGGCTGAATCAAGTTGCCTCCCTATATGTTGCATAAGCCCATTACTCACGGTCATCTGGCTAGAGAGAGTCACTTTTATTACAAGCACAAAGCCTGCAGAAACACCAAGCTCTCCACTAGAACAACACAATTACATAATCATCAAATAGGTTACAGTCACACACTGCCCAGTATGTCGAGCACATGACGTTTACACCTTAAAATGAATGAGGGAAAAAAATTGCCCCCCACGTGCCGCACGGTCGAAAAGTGGTGCTTGAATAGAAATGATTAGAATAATGTCTACTTTTTCTATTAGTTCAGCATGAAATTATCTCAACACAGACTCTGTTTTTCTCTCCAACCATTATCCTGGTCTTGTGACTTGTGACCCTGATATGAGTGAACCTCATGACACAAGGCATTTTTCTTTTCTTCCACTGGGCAAATACTAACAAGCCGTTCTTGTTCTGTTTCTCCCTCTTTTCTCTTTTCATGTTGCCCCTTTATCCCTTCTGCTCTCCCTCCCTTGCTCTCTCTCTACCCTTCGCCCCACCCCTCCGTAGTTCAACGCTAGCACTCCTCTTAAGACTATGCTGCTCTGCTGGGGCCCCTATGGTATCCTGGCTTTCTACGCTGCTGTGGAGAATGCCAACCTGGTCTCCCCGAAGCTCAGGATGGTGAGGACAACAAATACATATTCATATACACACAAATACCCTCTAATTTACCCTCCACTGTCACACACATGCATTCACACATGTATATTGCCCCTGAGACACTGTTCCTCATATAAGCTGCTCAATGTCACATGCTAAATACATAAAAACACATATTAAATAATACCCAGGCTTCAACACAAAATGCTTAATGTGTACAGATGGTTAATGAGCTGACATCAGCAGCTCTACTTGATATCTGTATTTGACTGTATTTTGGTGAGAATCTGTAATGCTCCTGAAGGTCTTTTAAGCATTGCACCTGTTTCTGCAGATGGCTCCTATCCTGGCTAAGACCTCTCCCACCTTCAATGTGTTCCTGTACGCCTTGGGAAACGAGAACTACAGAGGAGGCATCTGGCAGTTCCTCACCGGGGAAAAGATTGATGTGCCTCAAATTGAGAACAAGTCCAAATAAACTAAGCATGCAATAATTACACACACTTACTGTCCTGGTGGTTTCTCACAGGTACCTAGATGTTTCTGTTTGTGTGAGTGTTCGTGCATGTGTTGTACCTTGTACCGTGCTAGCCATCGTCCCCTATAATGCATCCATCCTGGATCTATTGTCCATTATTTCCGCAGTTGCCACGGCAGACTATTCTTACAATACTGTAAACTACAACTGATTTGGCATATTGCATTTTCCAAACAATTCCTTTTGGGGTGGATTACTATTGCAGCAGTAGTTCACTGTACCATGTGGTGCATGCAGTCAAATATGGGACTTGCTACTTTGGTAAGAACACGTGATTGGTTCAGTTTGCTTTGGTCACTGTGGAAATTAGTGTAGTATTTGTTATGAATTAGGGATGACTTTCATGTTGACTCCAGTGTAGGATATGCTCTGTTTAATGTAGACAGATATCACAACATCCATGTTGTGCAAATATTCATTCAGTTTCGAGGCTGAAGCAAAATATAAACATTACAAGGAAAGGAAAGTATGAAGCTTCAAACTCAACCAAATCTAGATTATAGCGAATATGCCGACATATTGAAATTTTAAAATAGTGTTTACTCCACACATTGTTATTCCATTACTCTGCATTCCTTCAATTGAGGCATAATATACAGTAAATAATTGGTCCACTGGCCAGAGGCAGCCATGTCGTCTCTGTCAGTCATCCTTCAGTATGTCCCATCATGCTCTGTAAGGTTGTGAGCAGATTAGAGCAGAACCGCTCTAATCCTCAGAACAAGAGGACCATTCATCAATACACAGAACAAGGTCTTAGAGATTACTAAATGACTGTAGAAGATTAATTGGACGTGCTTCTCACCTCCAGATCTCCATATCAAATAGACAAAATTCTCTATGAAATTTGATTGCCAGTGAGCAGCCAAATAAAAGAAAGATGCTAGAATTAGTTAAAATGAATAAATGATCATAGTCTACTAAAGATTAGGTTTGAAATGTAATTATGTAAGAGTTTGGCTACTCATTAATGTCCGTGAAATCCCGACCGTGTCAGAGACTTAGGCCCTTCTATTTAATTTACCTCTTCGACTTATGCATAACATTAAATAAAGAATGTGAATTATACCAACGTAACACCTGTTGCCTCACAAAATTACCTCAGAAATAAGAGTTCATCGTTTTTTTGGCATTTTGCCTTTATTGGACAATACACGGTAAAAAAGAGACAGGAAAGATTGGGAGAGAGAGGGGGGTTGGGGGTCCCGGGTCGGATTCGAACCGATGACTTTGCAGATATGTGGTATGGTATTAGACCACTGAGTCACCAGGATGCCCCATAGTTGCTATTTGAAAGTTATTATCTGACCATGGGGTTAAACAATACACAATAACATACTGGTTATCATATAATCAACATACTTACAGTAGGTTTTAAAAACCGAATAGGCCACTATTTTGGCATTGTTTAATAAAGAATGTTTTCAATGTACAACAAACATGATCAGACTTAGGGTGAGAGCGGAGTATGTTTCTAAAATGGAGAACATCATTACAAGAGCCAATGATGTAGAATGGAAAGTGGCAACTTTTTTATCACGTTCTTACCTGGGGATGCTATTACAAATCCCAACTCTGACAATCATACAATGTCGCATGCATGTGATTTGTGACATCATGATGTAAATCCTCAATAGCACAAACACAGGCCCATTCACACCCTCACTCCCCTTTGTAAATGGATCAATAGATCAAGTGTAAAGTTCATAGAAATCCTTAGTGGTGAATATCTGGGCTTAGGAAGTTACAAGCCCAGATGAAGATTGGTGCAAACATACATTCTACTGCAAAATGTGAAGTATCCTGTGTATGATGTAGTCATATATATATAATTTGTGTCATTATTTATCCTTATGAAATCCTGTAAACAAATGGTTCTTCCAATTTTAATGTCCATGGTTTGTAAAATTAAACTGAAATTCTAGATGTGTTGTCATTTCATTCTTTGTTTGTGATGGCCACAAATTGCTCCCCAATTTTTTTTTCAATAACATGATGTAATGCAAAGAACCATTGATTTTTGGTTAATAAATACAAGACTAAAACTGTTTGTCTAACCTCTGTTTATCTATGGACTCTGTCTCTGTGATTTAGCCTAGCTAATACAGGCTTATTCATAGTCAGACAGTACAGCTGGACCCTCACCTAACATGTTTTACACACCACATACTGTATGCCTGATGTGAAAGGTAATGCTTCAAAAAAATTCCACTTTACTTGTAAGATGTCAGTTCAAATGACACTGATGCATGCCAGCACAAAGTGCAGCAGACATTCAACCATTGTGAAGATAATGAAGATAACACCCTATGGTTTGGAACATACAGTAGAAGCCCCCAGTTAGTGTTGCTAAGCAGATTAATTGATGACAGCCTGTCGTCTCCCAGTTGCATAATTATGTGGTAACAACACATGTGCAGTGGGCATCAGCATCATTCTCATTTATTCCAGCTAATTCAAATATCTGCATGAAAACACTGATTACACTTTTGAGATGTCATGACAGTCAATTGCAATAAGGGTGATATTTGCCACAAGCATTAATTCTATACAGATGATTTTAATTGCAATCAATCTAAAGCCTCAACTAAAACCTTTATGACGTGAACATCAAAGACTGGTGCTTCTGGTTGTACTTCCTGTTCAGCTGAAGCCCCCAGACGCTGATGGACATATGGAGCTGTCATCTGGTGGGAAGGGTTAGTGTGACTCCACTTCCTCAACCACTGCAGGCCAACATGATCCACTGCCAGCACTGACTGACTCCCACTGAGTTCTGAAGCACATTATAAAAGAAACACATTATAAAAATACATCTAATATAAGAGCGAAACCTATCTGTTTTCATTCAGTCTCCTTTCCAGCCATTCTTTCACTCAGACAACAAACATCTGTCTTTGCCTCTGTTAAAACAGTAAATACTGTTAATGTACAGTATTATTGTTCTTACTGTTCAGGGATCAAAATAGCAGGGCAGAGTATCAGTGAGTCAGCTACTGCAGATCAAATCAGGCTTACAGTAAATTAGTTTACTATACTAACACTTCTGATAGACTATACAGAATGTTGTCTGTGTATGTTGTTTGTCAAAATAATATATAGTGAAAAGGACTTCCAAAATGGTGGTTCAGTGTTTATCCAACGAGAATTGGGAAGCATATGCAATATATTAAGACTGCGGACTGACTATCACATTGAACACCTAATGCAAGATAGGAACTATTAATTTGTTCTAAAAATATTTGTTCTTTCATCACAGAAGTTTATTATTATCCCACATTTGTCACAGCTGATGCAGAGAATTTTAAAAAAAAGAACATTGGGTCAGAGATTTGCTTATAGGCTTAGGCCAAGTCTGGAAACTGCTGGATTATGCCATACTTTGAATCCAAATATCTGGCAGGAGACGACAATTTGTCCTTTTTTTATTGATTTCTGGTGCTTTTTTTCATCAGCATTCCCTCTCTTACAGCAGCGCTCTCAATTTGTACACTCAAACATATTCAGGTACTTGAGGATTATGTGTGGTCAACCAATGAATTTTTCATATGGGCTTTTTGAGAGGATTACACAGCAACATGACATGAGTGTCGGAGAAAGGAACAATCAAAGTCTCACTGAGAAGACCTGATTGCTCAGAAGTCTGGACTCTCCCAGGAAGAATAAAAAACTGGCTTAAATTAAATCAATGAGTCAGTATTTCAGAGTGCAATGAGAAAGCCAGTATGTGCTTAAAAAAGAGAATTTACTTCAAAAATATAGGGGAGAATGGGGATGGTTGTAACATGGGATAGTTGTAATGCTTTTAATTCCTCCAATCAGGAGCAAGCTAGAAATCATGTGATCAACTGTGTAGATGCTCCTTTCTGTCCCAAGCCCACATGTGGAAAGGAAAAAGACTGAATAAAATGAATTTAAAGCCAAATTTCTGATTTTGAGATTAGAGATTAGATTATTATTTTTTAACTAAATTCGTTTTTTGGATAGCACAGTCTGTGTTCCCAATACTAAATCCTTTCTGGCCTTCATAAAAATGCATTTGTTGTTCAGTGAACAGGGGGAAAAAATATTGTCCCTACCAAGAAAAGAGACTTCCCTCCAACCTAAAGCGTACAGTTTTGCCTGATCTATGCCAGCTCATCTGAATCGCACTCTTGTTAGAATCCGATGGTGATTCCATCGCCTCGTGATCAACCTCAGGCCCGGACCCAGCCAGGCGCAAGAACGAGGTGAAATGTCAGTCTGCTGCCCCGGGTCTACCACACTTTCTATTACTCGATCAGTGATCTTGCCTGTCAGATGTGAAGCCGATTATGCAACCCCCACACCATAAGACACACACACACACACACACACACACACACACACACACACACACACACACACACACACGCACACACACACACACACTCTTGTTGAGCAGTTACAGGACAATCAATGGTAATGCTGAACACAGCTGCTCTGAGAAGAGGCTTCCAATCAATCCATTGAACTCGGGAAACCACACCATTTGTACACAATAGATTACATGAAACAGATGCATTTGTAACAACATTCAATTACCATATCTTTACACAACTATCAAACACATACTTAATGTATTATATATTTACATTTGACAAAGAAATTAGCACCAAAAAACATGTATTATTTGTTTTTAAGAAACAGTATTTTTTAAAGGATTAGTGTTTCAGTGCAATCTGGATTAAAGTGGGGCTGTGCGTCACTGCTCTTTAGAAAGCGCTCTGTTTTAATTCATTAAACCACTCACCAGTACAGAGTGGACAATACTGTGATCAGTATACACTATTCACACCCTGACTTACACACACACACACACACACACACACACACACACACACACGGACAGAGAGAGAGCGAGCATGATAGGTGTTGGGGCAATATACAACAGAACTTCTGTACTGTGAAGTGAATGTCATTACAAAATAATCGCCATACGTCCAACAATTCTCCTTTCACAATGATGATGTTACGATCACTGTCATGCCATCACAAATGCCCTGCTAATGGCACTTTGGAGTGAGCTCAAATACACAATTTACAGATGATTTTTTCCATTCTAGTACATAATATAAAAGTTGACCAATCATCTCTTGAGGACAGGGATTAGGACATGCAGTTTTCATATCATATTGCTTAGCCATAGAGACTAAACGTGACATATTTAACAGTATGCATGGAATGGTATGTTCCTATGCTTTACTCTTCTCTGACCAGTGATGAAATCCCCTGGTCAATATTGGCTGTAGCTGCACCGTGCTTCTATTAAATGAACTGTAATCACTGACTGGCATGATGACATATTTTGCTTTCAATCCATTCAGCTGCATGGATTATGTATCTCTATTAATCAACTTTTCATTCTTTCACATACAGATGCCGTACCATGTTTTTTTTCCCAACTAAAGGCTATATTGTACATTGTATTGAACGGTACCATGACTTCCATCCCCCACTGAGTTGAGCTGCTCCCATACTTGTCTGATCCTGATTGTCTGAACCCAACCATGGCTAGATTGTTTAAAGACCTTTAGGGATTGCCATAAAATTACCAATACAAAGATATATCTCTATTGATTTCTGTCTCTCTATTCCAGCCCCCATCTGTCCACAAGCCTTATTTCTGATGTTTTGGCTATGTGCATCTGGCAGCAGTGGCTTGGGATTTTGCATGGGCGTTAAAAATTAATACTTTGGCAAGCACACAAGATTACATTGTGATCTTGAATCTCCTGAGCTTGGTTTCAAATCAGATCAGAGCAAAATCACAGGGAGAACAGCAAAAAATATTGATCCTCCAACACAGCCAATCCTGTTATGAGGACGGTCCTGACTCCTCCCCCAAAGCAGCCAAGAGGACACTGAATCAAAAACATATCTTCTCCCCTGAAGAAGGGCTGACTAGCAAAACAACTGGACAGTCGGACTGAAGAGAGACAGACAGACAGAGAGAGAAGATGAAAGTGGGAAATGTGTATACACAGGCTGTGTGTGCGTGCGTGTGTGTGTGTGTGTGTGTGTGTGTGTGTGTGTGTGTGTGTGTGTGTGTGTGTGTGTGTGTGTGTCAAGGCAGAGTTCTGGCCTTCATTTCTGATTAAACTCTACAATTATGTTCCCTGAGACTGAACTAAATGTGATTGTTGAGGCTTTAATCTTATCAAAAAAATCTCATGTGTAATTAATACAACATGATTCCTTTTGGGCTAAGTTCCTAACATTTGATCTCCTCCTACGTCCTTTGGGGTGAAACGATGTGCTCGATTTCTCTGTTTTGTTTGTTAAATTCAGTTTGTACAAGGCCTTGTATTTAGTTTTCTTTAAAAACTTGGCAGTTTCAGACTAAATTAATTCCATTCATTTCATAAAAATTTTGATCAGGACAGCATACCCTTCTGAATGTATTATGAGATAGTTACTTTAACTGAAGTTATTCACTGGAAATGTATATGGCTATGAGGACATCTACTGGCCAAAGTAGAATAGATGACACCCAAGAGCTCAGTGCAAACCAATAGGGAAATCCTTCTGCCTCTTACTTGCATGAATAAGGACCACGACTGAAACCTCGGATGACAACCAAAACACAGAAAACTATTGGAACGTGAATGAGAGATTGTGCTATTTCATTTACAAGTAATCCTCTCCACACACATAATCCTGATTATGTTTATAAAATCTTACCTATCTTTCGGCCACAGAGCTGCCGCTCACTGGATGTTTCTTGTTTATCGCACCATTCATTCTCTGTAAACTTAGCTCTGGTCCAGGGCGTTAGTGAGGTTTTTCCGTAATATGCATTTCTCGTCTCACTAGCGCCCTGTCACTGACCATTCACTTCCCTAGTAACGCGAATCACTAGGTCTGCTCTTCAGTCTCTATAAGTAATATACTTTAGTTACTCACCGAAGTAAAGACGGTTTTAGAACGATGAAAGACTATTCTCCATGGTGGCAATACTCTCCGCCCCCCACCCATTGTCCAAAAAGTATTTTTTTGCACATAAATAGCAAATATCCGCAGCAGCGACTTTCCAGCCATTTTCTTCTCTTCTTCTGTTCTACATTGTCAAGGTGAAGCGCTGTATTTACTCACTACTGCCACCTACATTGGAGGAACGCATTACAGCTAACTGTGTTTCGAGCAGTAGTGAGTAAATACAGCGCTTCGCCGTGACAATGTAGAAGAGAAGAAGAGAAGAAAATGGCTGGCC
>OMLI01018672.1:0-13246 GCA_900302605.1 Rondeletia loricata
CCCCCCCGACATCTTTTAGCCCGGGTAATCCGGTCCGATTCAGACGGTTCCTTCACCCTAACTCTGTCTGTCCCCGAGCTGGAGAGGGCCTTCGGGAAAAAGTTCAAGTCCAAAACTAAGTAAAAAAACAACAACAACAACAAAAACACACCACGTTTGGCTGCTCGGCCTCACCTCTCTCCTGCCAATATCTCCTGGTTCTTCTCCAGACTGCCGGAGCCTGCCACTTCCTCTCACTTTTCTCTGAGACTTTCTCCTGCTTCTCCACAGCTCCTATCATCGCCTATCATGCTTTCTTAGTTTTTACTCGCATCTGTTTTTTCGAATCGCCCCATTTTCTGCCTGACCTCTCCTACGCCAGTATCTCCTGTATCTTTCTCCTGACTGGTTTTCTTATACCCTAAAATGGGTTATAGCAGGCCTATTGCTGTTAGGACTCCACATGACAATGGTAAGAATATTTTTTTACTGTCTTATTTAGGTCCTGGGCTGAAAAAGTTTAAGAACTCCTGCTGTGAGGCAAAAAAGTGTGCAGGGTTGCACACAGCCCGGCAGATCCAGAAATAGGGATACAACACATTTTATACGATATGCTCAATCTTAAAACGGGAAAAAATGCTGTTGTGCATGCGATTGGACACGTTTTCTTCCAAAATTAGATATCTACCATCTAAAAAAAGAATGTCCTCTACTCTTACACAATAAAAGTGAAAGGTAAACCTCACTATGGCTACTATCACTGAAGTCATTCTGAGGATACAATAATCTGTACTTTTGAAATGTGGAGGAATAAATAGCAGGTAACAATCCTTTACCAAAATGTATTTATCACATTTTGGAATGAAGCCAAGCACAGGTTGGATCCCTGCAAGTGCCCTTGAGCAAGACACTGAACCCCTAACTGCTCACTCATTGTAAGTCACTCTGGAGAAGAGCGTTGACTAAATATGAAGGTAAAATGGTCTTCTACACTTCATGAAACTGTCCCCTCTAGCTTTTTAGTGAGTTCTGGGACTTCCCTCTTCTTTTGGCTGTGCTGTGACATTGCCTTGCATCTCTGAGGCTACAGATACCTTCATCGTCTTAATCTATCTTGTTTTCTCCTTTATTTTCACATCTGTACCTCTGTGCTGCAGTCCATTGTCTGTCTGTAGTTGCAGCTTCTCCTTGAGGCCTCTCCTCTCCTCTTTAAAGCTAAAAATGCGTATCTTTCCCCTCTACCTTTTTCTTCTTTGGGTCTTTTCCTATTTCTTTTTTCTGATCCTCTGTGTTTTTAATGTCCCTCCATTCTCTCGAGGCATTGACTCTGTGTCCTCGGCTTCACTCCTTGACCTCTGTCCTCTCCTCTTCTCTTCTAAACATTGCTCTTTTCAGCATCTTCGGTTCGTCCTCGTGAGTTTTTCTTCCTTCAAGAGCTCTGACTGCTAAAGCCCTTTACTTTTACAGCCACTTGGAGGAAAAGTGGAGTGACTTCGATGTTGTTAGTTTCTGTCCTGCTCTTTTAAAGCTAGTCCCTTCTTCTAGTTTCTTCTTGCTTCTTGCAAAGCAAACGGGGCAGGCCAACTTTCTTCTGCTTTCTGCTAAAGATGATGATGATGATGATGATGATGATGATTACTATTATTATTAGTAGTAGTAGTAGTAGTAGCAGAAGTAATAGTAGTACTAGTAGTAGTAGTATTCCAAGCAGCTCAACAGTTGCGTCTGCTCAAAATGAATTTCTTGGATCTTCTGACCTTCTGTTTTTCTCATTTGTCTGTTTCCCCTCCTTCCTTCCTTCCCTCCCTCCCTCTCCCTACTCCCTTTCACCTTTCTCTTTTTGTCCTTCTCTCTCTTCTTTCTGTCCTCCCTCTATTCCCCCCCACCTCTCTCTCTCCATCCACAGTAAGAAAGAGAAGGCTTGAGGGAGGACCCATCTTCCCCAAGTGTCGAACAAACGTGTAGAAACCAGGGCTACCCTCCCTCCCCCTTCGACCCCACCATCTTTCCAAACCCCATCCTGTCATCTTCTTCAGCCCCGCACCCCTCCAACCTCCGACGGCCTACCCAGAAGTCCTTGCACATCATCTCTGACCTGCCCACCACATCAGGTTCTATGGTTTGGGCTTCAGAGCCAGTCTCTGAGTTCTCTCTACTTTCTACTCCCTAGACTCTTGTTTAATAGATCTTAAAGGATACGATGGGATTAATCATCAGTGTCCATCTGAGCTTTGAGTGTGTTCAAAGGTGATATGTGCTAATTATTTGTGTTTTAAATTAAGAATTGGACTCATAATGGGTTGTTTGTGGGAATTGGGTACCAGAGCATGCCTCAGTTTCTCAAACTAGGGTCCCAGGCTGAAAACGATGAAGAACCATCACTGTAGTTCTCTTTACAAACTAACCGGACTATGCCTATATTTGCCATCTTGTCTGCCTCATCCTTTAATATCTCCACAAGTGTCTTGGTTCCACAATATAGGGATTAGAGGGCTGGTTTTGAATGAGGGCCCACTTGAATGGTGATGGGCTGCTTTTGGCAATCCCTGTTTCTATTGTTGAGTTTAATGAATTCTGATTATTATTATTATTCTACTGTAAATGAGTTGATGCTGTCGTTAATGTCATCCCCTCACAGTTGTTCTACTGATGTTGCCCCAAGGTAGATACACACTACAAGATATCTGTAACCAATTAAGCACCAAAGCCGTCGTCCCATCCAAATTTTACAGATAAAGTAAAAGCCTCTGAGAAATACAACGATGTCGGATTTGCACCCAGTCTTGACAATGTGTGTGGGGTGGCCGAATTCCTGCTCAATATAGACAGTATCTTGTAGTGGCTATCTGTCCTTAGATACATAGATAGATAGATTCTTCAGTGATAGATAGATAGATTTATAAACCTGGCTACTGTGAGACTTATCCGCTATATATAGAATATATTTATTTGTGACAGACCTGGGGAAGAGTAGGAGTCAGAATCCATTCAAATACATCACTTGGATTGATTGAGTATTTAGCAACTGATAATACAATAACTGTCGGATAATGTAATAACTTGTTAAAATGTAATTAAAATATTGCTCTAAATGGGTCAAAAATGTAATAAAACGTGTTAATGTAATAAATTGCCAGGTAATGCATCACATTATTATTAGCCAGCAATTAGTACTTTATAATGGCTGGAACATATTTTTAACTGATGATGTCATAATAATACTGACTAATAATGTAAAAACATCATTCTTCTTATTCTTACAAAATATTACATTAGCCAATGTTATTATTATCATCAGTTTAAAATAAGTTACACCCCTGATGGCATAATAATCGCCAGGTAATGTAATAATGTGACGTTATTACAGTACCTGGCAGTTTATTACATTAACAGTTTTTATTACATTTTCAACCCATTTAGAGGGATGTTTTATTACACTTTGGAAAGTTATTATCAGATGCTACAGAGCATCCCTGGATGCTGGGAAGGGTCAAACTGAATTCAACTCTCTCAGAGGTGGAAGTTATTTTTTACTCAAAGCAGGTATTCTCTTAACCCACTGTAAAATATCTTTGCACACCTACAGTGTGCATCTATAGCTCAGCATAAAAATGATGGGTGGGTTCTCGGATACCCAAAGTCGACTCCTGGATTAAAATCTGACTTTTGTGAGATTAGGCAAATTCTAGCATGATTTAGGCGGGGAGACTCTGAATTGTGCTTACTGGAAGACCAACATTAGTGAGTAAAGAGTTTATTACTAGACATCAGCTTCCCTGTCCACTAGTCAAAACCATTCAAAGCCAATCCTCAAACCCAATCATCCCGATTTCCCGTAGCCAGACTATGTTGTGGCTGCAGCGAAGAGATGATGGTAAAAAATAAACAGAGTTGAACTATTATGAGCTCTGCTGAACTATTTTGATGCATCCATTGAGTCACACTACACCCTCGGTAGAGTCAAGTAGTGAATACATTCTTCCCACATAAAGAATCACAATAAGGCCACAAAAGAGGAAAAACAACAGTACAAATGCATGAT
This sequence comes from Rondeletia loricata, assembly GCA_900302605.1. Classification (NCBI taxonomy): domain Eukaryota; kingdom Metazoa; phylum Chordata; class Actinopteri; order Beryciformes; family Rondeletiidae; genus Rondeletia; species Rondeletia loricata. Next base: position 4,022 of record OMLI01018672.1, read on the forward strand.
GGGGAGGCCAAATAACCCAAGGAACTGGGAGTATTTGAATGGATTTGTATTACAACTTAAACCAGGTCTGGTTTGTTGATTGTTTGTGTTTGTTTGTAGTTATTTACTGGAGCTGAAATTTGTGGTTGAATATGAGATGGTTGTACATCACCCTGACTGTTTATGACCGGTTTCACAAAAGTGTCTTTGGAGTATATCAATAATGGGTATTATACACAGACTGAAAAACATTGGACGTCTTCGGTGCTTTCAGAGATCCCACGGTAACTTAAAACACAGGTCAATTTTCCTGTAATAATACAAATGTAAATAAACCATTTACAGTTTCAAAATGCATGGAAGACACATGTTTAGCTGTCACATACTGGCAGTTCTTGAATCAACCACTTAGTGTGAATTTAAGAGTAAAAGTGTAGATGAATATACAAAGCCAACTGTGGAGCGATCTTGATGCCACAGGTGGCGCTATACTCTGATACTGGATTGGTCCTTTAAGCCTAGTCCAACTCAATGGAAATGTTCTTACCATCAAGAGTGACAAGTTAAGTCATGTCTGTGAAACCAACCTTTAATGCTGTGCCACCAAACTGTAGCCATTGTTTATGACCTTGTTACATCAGGATTGTGAAGAGGGGCTACACCAACTGCAGTGTCTTAACATTGTGTTGGCGATAATGAGGAACACTGCTGTACATTTTGCAGCACTCAATGGGCTTTTGTTGTGCACTCATATTGTATGTAAGTATGAGTCTTTTCTTCTTCTAAAATCAATAAGTACACCATAATGAGCAAAATTGGGTAGCTAGTAATTTACAGTACTATCTAACCTACAACTAGAGTTGTCATTTCTTGAACTTGAGGCTTAATATGGTGCTGTCTGAAAACAGTCAGCCCAAAGAAAAGACTAGGCTGGAGTGTGAAAAATGTATCCTACAACTACTCAAAAGACAAAAAAATGTACATCTTAAAAAGATTGGTAACCCATTTAACATGATTTCATATTGTTGTTTTGTCTCTTGCTCATCAATGGGTACTGTTCAAGAAATGATTATGAAACATTTGTAAAACAATGAAAAATTGGTTGTAAAATGATTGGTTTTAAATCACCTGATTGTTGATTGATGTCACAGCACCCATCTGAGGTCAATTAGTGGTGGCCATTTTAGGTCCCTCATTCAGTAAGCATTTAATTAGTTTGGGGATGCAAAATGGCACAGGATATTGATGTACATACAGTAAAGAGACATTCGAGGTTTCCAATATCAGCAGAACACTGTTAGCCAAGATTTGGCTCACAAAAACGAATAGCTTTATCTCATTGGCTTATAATATAACCTATTGTTTGGAACCCAAAATGAGTCACATTAATGCGTCTATTATGTCCCCACATGACAAGAGTTGAAATTTGCTTTAATTTTCTGGGTCTCAGTAGGACAAGATAGTAAATTTGTCATTTAGATCCTAGGCTACAAACAAAGTTTGAAGAACCTGTGGAATAGAGGTATGCTAGTCTGAATGGTAATGGCAATGGGAACGCCACTCCTGAACAGTCTTTCTGTATCCTGATCTGTGTTCTTCTCTTCTGTCTAGCGGTTCTGATTCCTTTTATTTTATTGCTTGACTCTGTTTTGTTAGATAGTTCACCTTTTTGGTTGACTTTTTGTTTATGAGATAAATCAGGTTTGAAAGTATGGTGTCAACGATGTCTTTCTTTGTTCTTCAACTTTCAGTACATTTGGTTGGGTATGTTATCTGCTTTATGGAGACGCCTCCTCTGAATAATGTTCAATCCCAGACCAAATTCTGCAATACTTCCCACATTATAGACAACACTGACGCTCTGTGGCCAAATAGAAGAATTACACCAAGTCAGCAGTTCGACTGTCAGTCCTCTCATCTCTCTGCTCTCTCTTCCTATTCCCCATCTCTCTCTCTCTCTCTCTCTCTCTCTCTCTCTCTCTCTCTCTCTCTCTCTCTAAGGCTATAGCATCTGCTATGGGGAGACGAAATAACAGAAATATGCAGGAATTGCACACTAATTCCCTTTAGAGATAGATCTTGGCTGGTGCCCTGTCATAAATCAGAGAATTTCGATATGAAATGAGGCAAGCTGCTCTAATCATTTCTGCATTTCAAATTGGATCACTGGCTCAATCGCTTGGCTTTTAAACTGCTTGCCTAAGAGCAAATGTGAGGTGGGAGATAATTCGGCTCAAATCTCTGCCTGCTCTGTGCGGCAGTTAGTTTACTGCTTGAGTGCAAGAGAATGCTTTTTTCTTCCCTTAGCCCATCTTTCTCTTTTCAACTTTGTTAAATTGACTTTTCATTTTAAAATCGATTAAATTGAGAGTCACTGCTGTTCCCGGAATCTTTAAAGGGACACCCATCGCTGTGCGCATGTGCCTTTATTTGGCTGCTGCTATCATGGCGGCGCTATGGGGAATAAATATTTTCTCATTTAAATGACCTTTTATCCTGCTGACTGGGCTGCAAGCATCAAAGTTCATGTGCTGTATTAGCTATTACTTATTTCAGTCCATCGAAATGGTCACGCTGGCTATATTTATATTGACTATGGGTGGCATTGCATGATTATTGCATGTTCAGTAGCTTCTTTAAGATATACTGGAGTGATAATGAAGCACACTAATGCTTTGTTGTCTGTATTTTGATTAAGGAGTGATGCTAAATGACATTTACCGTTCAACAAGCAATTATTTTGTGATACTTTAAACACTGAAAAGGCTTATGCTGCTTACTAAATCTGGGAGGAAAAGAGTGAGGAGGAATAAAGATTCAGGGGGACCAGGGAGCTCCATCCATACTCCATTCTTCCAGACCTTCAGGCACTTTGAGGTGCTCCAACTCTAAAGCCATCCAGTTTAGTGTAAGCTCTACCTGCCCTGAAGACAAGCACTCCTCTCCTCTCTCCTCATGTCCTTTCCTTTCCTTTCCTTTCCTTTCCTTTCCTTTCCTTTCCTTTCCTTTCCTTTCCTTTCCTTTCCTTTCCTTTCCTTTCCTTTCCTTTCATATGTATACATCACCTGCACCACTGTCTACTGATTCAGTCACGAGTTACAGCATATGTATCATCGTAACTTCCTTTCAATAAAACACCTTTCAGCCTTTCCCAACCCTTCAGCAACATACCACAATGTTCCCATTTCCTTTGTAGCGGAGCATGTTTAATTCAACTTCACGAGTGTATTGCCGTAACTCTGCATAATGTGTATGTACTGAGAATTATTTCAAGTTGTAAACAAGAGAAAGCTGAATTTGTAATGCATCTGCTTCAGGACTTAATCATGTCTTGGAGGTACAGCGCACATATGTACTTCTTGTGTTTGGCTTTGGTCAGGGGACAGAACAGCCCCTCGCTTCAGCACTCAGTGTTTGAATTATTGGAAATGTCCCATTTGAATTCAATTGGGAAGGACTTGTTTGATCTTTTGCATGTAAGTTAGGGTTGACTCCTGGAGCAGCGAGGAGCTGTGTGAGGGAACATAATAGGGAACCTGGAGCCAGTAATGTTCACCTGTATGGCTATTACCATGGCCCTGGGGGTCAAGGTGGCAGGGGGCATATTCTCTGGACAGCTCCACTCTTTCTCTGTCAGGAATAAACATGCAGAGGGGGATTTCTTCAAAGACGGAAAAAGGGAACCCAGGAGTCAATCAGTCAATAGAGTCACAACAAATCCCTGCTCTCATAACCACACGAGGAAGACTAGGATCAGTCAGAGGCAGCAAATAAAGACAAACAATAAAATACTAGGCATGATGCTTGAAGAAAGCCCCTGACTTTAGATAAACCTATGTGCCCCCCTTTAGGTATTGGATTTTAATATTCTTTTGAACTCTTCTCTGGTGGACTCATACATTTCATGATGCATTAGAATAGCATCTACTGTAAAACCCACCTCACCTCCTGATCCATAAACGGAGCTCAAGCCATATCTTAAATACACAAAATAATAACTCTAATAAATATAAAAGTCTGATACAAAGTACGATGAAGTAAAAAGCACTTGAGACTATATCGATGAGAATAAGCACAGGAAATGCTTTTCAAGGAGAACTTTGCTGTAATGACGAACAAATTGAACAAAGGTATCAGACGATTTGCATAGCAGCTGATCAACTACATATGCCGCAGTGTTCAATAGTTTGATCTTTGCGTGCACTTTAGAGAAATAGGGTCTTACTAAATCCACTTTAAAGACCAGCAATATTTACACCGAGTTAAGTAAATAAGATAAAGATGGTGAACTTGCCCCTCGCTAAATGCATTAGACATGAACTCTCTTATCAGAGTCTCAGCACACGGACTGTTAAAAGATGGGTTTCCTGAGCTGGAAATGGTCTTTGTTACCCAATTAGTTTGCTGACGACCCCGTGGTGTAATATTCCTGCTTTGACAGCCTCATACACATACATCTAATGTGGCGCTGCTGGACCACCGGGCCTGAGGAGGGAATGGACACTGTCCAGGCCTTCATCAGGTTTCTTATCTCCAAACCTAGCCTCACAGCATGACCAACAAAACCAGCAATTTCCCGTTGTTTTTTCATAGAAAACAATTTTTCTAAGTGGCTGTTCATCCATCTGGAGTCATTTGGACAGGGCTTTGTCTTCGGGCTTTGGCAGGCCTGGAGCCAAGAACTAGGCTGAGGGTCTGAGGGCTAAGGCCAGGACAGAGGACAGGGGGGACTTATCAAGGACTAGCAGCAGGGGTTTGCCTCCCTGTAGGGCGGCCGTCCTTCTCTCTCTGAAGGAGGTGAAGCAAGCAAAGCCTCCGTGTTCCTCCACTTCCCCAGCCAATGTGACCGAGAGGGAAAGAGAGGAGGAAAAAGGCAATGTTCCTGAGACCGACCATCCTTATGTAAAACGGAGATGTGGCACTTTGCTGTAAATAATGTATGGTACCAGAGAGGGTTTTAAGATTTCAGCCTGGTCTTATATTCTTGTAATTTCTAACAAGCGGAAAAAACATGAAGGGAGTCTGCATGCTATGAAGAATTCAAAATTCAAATCTTAAAACTCTCACCAAACACCACTGAACTGACTTTGTGCTGAAATGCCAGAGGACTATCAGGAGCTTGCAAATGGAAACAATCGAGGATTATCTCTACCACTTCTCAAGGAAGTTGTTTCAACATATCACAAGTACAGCCATGACAGTGACAGATGGCAAAGCAGCTGGCACCGCTCAACTTTGTTTCACTTTTCTCTTTCTTTTTTTCTTCTTCTTCTTCTTCTTCTTCTTGCTCCTTTGCGGCAATAGAGGTCTGTTGTGTATTGAAGTGTTGGATAATCATTCATTTGGGAAGACATATTGCAATATGTGTGAAGCCAGGGAGTTTTGAGCTCGACTATTGTTGCTTGTCAGAATAGCATACTGTACAGACTGACTCCCAGCGAGGTTTACCACACCTAAAGGAGCATCTCTCCAAATCTGCTGTAAACATTCATTGACATTCATAAAACTCTTCAGATAAGTGGGTAAGTGATAGCGTGTGACTTGTGTAAGTCAAGGTGTTCTGATATCCCAAATGGAACATTTCTTCATGAATGTTAATGTTTATATCGAGCTGTTCGCATGGGTTTATTTGGGACGTACAGAAACCATATGCATGTGGATACCACATCTCTTCAGTGTGACAGTCTGCTACCCAGACTGTATCACTCAGATGCATTTAATTTGCTCCCTGATGGGTCTCTGGCAGACAGCAAACAGCCAGAGGGTTGTAAGGGGACAGGGACACCCAGCTCCCCCTCAACACCGCGGGTGTGAGGAGTGGCCCCCCCCCCCCAGGACCCGGAGCCTCACTGGGGGTTTCAGCCGTCATGGCTGAACACACTGCTGCAGGAAGACAGCTGACTGTCTAACTGCTACAGTAGAATGGCTCAGGCCACATCTGCAACATCTGCGAGGACAGAGCCATCTCATTAAGGGGAAATGAGCAATGTCTCCTAAGTGTGAAATCTGCAGAATAACCCCTGTTGATCTCCTCTCGATCTATCTGCTCGGGAACAAGCGGCAAATAACAAAATGACTGTATCAAGGCATTGTTTATGACTTCTCTTTTGTTAAGAATTCTCAATTTAATATTACACCTAGTGAGAGGAATTAAAATACACATGGGTGCTTATCAAGTTTTACAGCAAATTTGGTTTCAAAGGTGCTATGTGTAGCATTTTAACATCAATAAATCATTACCACATTCATTTTGAGACATTCGTATCATTACTGTAAAGAATAGATCGGCAGCCTCTACAAGCCTCTACACTGCACTGGGAAACGGGATATTGCTTTACGGCACAAAAGAGGAATAGAGGGCGCTGTTCTTCCAGCGTAACAGCTGAAGCTTCCAGAGTTTCTGGCAATGGCAGATGGTGGAAGGAGTGAAAAGCCGATGGACAAACCACTTCCAACATTTTCATCCTCTTCAATAAAGCCAAAGAGAAAAAGCTCTGACTGAAGGAGCAACGATCCTCTTCGTGACAGGAAACCACAGGGTTTATGGGAAACGTAGTCTTAATTTTGAGAAACACTAACACTAACAATACCACTGGTGTGAGAAAGAGGCTTCCAATTGTCTCGACCATGGTCTCATTTTCGGTCCTGTTCACAGTAATTATACCGAGGCATCGCAATTAATTTGACAATAATATATTGATGTTTAAATATGCTACTTGCACCTTTAAAATATGCATTAAAATGTGTTAAAGCAATATAATATTCAAAGCAAAACTTTATAACCAAAAATGCAATGATACCTACAGCTTGAATTTCTTTATGCTGCAAATGAATTACAATATCACCATCTGTTCGATCTAGTCGGTGTATCCTTAGCATGTTTGAGTAAACCATGCAGCCGCTACAATGAGCACAAAGCAAGTCAGTGAGTCCTGCTCTGCTTATCGGGGGACCTGCCGTATCGGTTTGGCTAGTTGTGTTGTGATGTCAGCACAGCAAAATGTCAGGTTCACTTGTAGATCAAGTCAACCACGCATTATCTCCCAAACAGTGGAGCTCAGCTGTAGCCGTAACAGCACTGACTAGCTGACTGACTGACTGACTGAGCGCTTCACAGCTAATACATGGAGCAGTGCAAGGAGAAACTTTTAAAGCCAGGGCTTAGGAAAAAAACTAAAAAACTAAACAATGGTGGTGAACGTCACGACCCATTCCCCATCTGACTCACAAACAGGCGTTATTGTCATGTCTATCTGTGTTAATGGGCTGTAATACTTCAGCGGAACATGCTGAGATGTTTTCCGCCTTTTAGCCTAATGAACACGAACTCTTAAAAAGGGTGCACCGGTCCATAATGCCATCGATAAATATATGGATGACATTGAGCGAGGGAATGTAAGCCAAATAATTACCATTTTACCCATCTGAAGAGACCCCAGTCCTGATATTGGTTTAAACCCAAGAAATAATTGATGCATGCAATCACAAATTGGTTCTCCGCCTAAAATTCGGGCCCATTATTTCATTAGACGAAGCCACATTCTTTGTGCCAAAATTATTTGTGTGTCCAACACAGAAATTCAAATCCTGTTAGTCCTGATAATGTCTGCCGTTTTCAAACCATATCCAAGACGGTGACTTCCGGAAAGGATACGCCACCTTTAAATGCAAATGTATACATAAATCAAAATATTTTGACTTCATTTTGTTGATTTTATTTGAGTTCACTGGTTTGTTTGTTTGTGTATGTGTGTGTATGTGTGTGTGTGTGAGTGTGTGTCACTTGCCAGCTATGCTACAGAGAGGTCCTATGCTGCGGTGCCTTCTTGCATATGTAATTGGATGTTACTGTAAATAATTGCCTGGGCATGTGCCAGTGTGATGATGGTGATGATTTGTATGTGCGTCGGCTCATGTGTGACTGTATGTGTGTAGTACACGTGTGTATCTTTCTGTATGTTTGTGTGTGACTCTGTACGTATGTGTGTGTGTGTGTGTGTGTGTGTGCGAGCGCATCTGCCCCATCCGTACTCCACTCTCAAGTCCCACTGATTCTCCTTTCCAGCCATGTTGAATCCTCTTTTCCTTATCAGGCGAGCCCAGGCCTGCATCAGGCTCTCCTTGCTATGACAGAGGCTACAACAATAGGCCTGCGATACCGCTGCTTAGCGCTGCGTTTCGGAGGGGAAACCTGCCACGGGCGCAGATTAACTACAACACACACACACACACAAAATAGATTGCAGCCTCCAAAACAAAACATTTTTCAGAATGCCTCCTCTTGATTAATGAAGCAATGACAAGAAGAAAAATATAATTTCAGAAACAGAAAAATCCGCCGCCACTTGTTAAAGTTTAGGGGTAGCTAACAATAAACATATTAGAGGGAGAGGGTGGGCAAAAGGGGCGAGATAAATGGCTTGAGTGATGGGTTGAATAATTTCTGGAGCATTTTTTGGTGCACAGGCCCATATTCCTACCCTTGTACTAAATTACACAATAATCACACTCCATCGGTTGACAGCCTAGGCCTCTTTCTCTGTCCCAGGTGAAAATTAGGACAGTATCTTGACATTTTCCCTCTTCTGTAGTCTACAAGCTAAGGCTCTCTGTTCACAGCCAAAAGCAGCACACAGTCTGCACACACACACTGAAGCGCTCACACATGCCCTCCCACACACGTGCACTCGTGGCATGGGCACACACACACACACACACACACACACACACACACACACACACACACACACACACACACACACACACACACACACACACACACACACACACACACAACCACATTCAACCAACCAGGGTAAAAGCTCAATCTCCATCCAGAAAAATTATTTGAAAATGTATGTAAAAAATATTATTTTATAGGCTTTTTGTTTCGTTGTGTGCCACTTCTGACCCAAACTAGCCCTCATAGTTGGACTGGATTGAATGAACCCCGAACTGAATCCAACCATAACCATGAAATCCAACCAATTTATGTCAAGAAGCACCTATACTGTTGTGCATAATCAGTCCAATAATGGATGTCCCTCCCTTAGCTGGTATAATAGTATTGCAAAGTTGTTTTAGACATGTATTAGCTGAGGCAGGTTACATATACACATCATATCAACTCTCAGTGGTTACAAATGTCGATTAGCAACTATACTTCAGAATTCACCACAGTTCAATTCAATTCAATTCAATTCAATTCAATTCAATTCAATTCAATTCAATTCAATTCAATTCAAT
>OMLI01018674.1:0-11109 GCA_900302605.1 Rondeletia loricata
ACAAAGGGACACTCTTCCCCTGAATGTTACACTAAGGGCAAGAGGAGCGGTCATGAAGCAACCATCAAGCTTTTACGCTTCCAGGTATGCTCCCTTTTCCTTTCATTCCCATCTATTTCATCATCAAATTACAGATGAGATGAGCAGCCATTTCTGATCACTCTCTTGATCTCTTAACTGTGCTGGATAGGCATAACCGAGAATAGATAAATTTGATGTCAGTGGGAATCACTACAGCCACATGCTGAACTGTGCCCAGTGAAAATAAACAAAACCTGAATGCATTCAAAAATCACAATTTTGTTTTGACGAACATTTCCATTTTTATGCAGCCACTCTTTGGTACATATGATGGACTCATCCTGGAATATGTGGCTGGCAAATGATGACTTCTGAGTGGATCGAGAGATCATACAATGCGGTATAATCATGAGAACACAAATACATAAACAAAGTTACACTTTGTTGTCTGGTCTTAAAGCCAAATCCCTGTTGTCCCTTACTTAGTAGATGAGGCAACCAATCGGAATGACAGTTGAGAAAAAACCCAAAGCCAACCTGATCCTGATTTTCACCATAGAGAGGAGAGCAGCCAGGAAAGGAACAGTCACTCCACAGAAGCAGCGAAGAATTGGGTTTGCTCTGTCTCCCTTTGTGGTGCGTGTGTGTGAGCTTTGATTAAAGACAGAAGATTATTTAAGCACATTAGGGCCATTTTGTCCAATTGTTTCACGCCCTCTTCCATATCCACCCACACAAAAGATATAGACTGCAGCAGTAAGCAATGCTCACCCTCTTTACTCTATCACACTGAGCAGGCCCAATGGAAGCATAAACAGGCAAGGACCAGAGGAATTATGGTCTTGTGTTGTACTAGTAGCAACAGAGGAGTCAGTGTAATGTCTTATCACTGTAAAGGCAGATGAGGTATTGACACAGAGAGGCAAGGGAAACAAAATGGACCATGTAGACTCATGTTTGTAAGAATTATACCTATATTTTGTTAAGTACTAGCCACTAATCATATATCAGATTAATGCACTGGGTCGTAGCTGCACTGATAGGGTCAGTAACTGATAGGGTTGTAATACCAGAGACCCCCTGCTATAGCCTGCAGTGTACCTGTGTGAAACTAAACTACAGTGTGCATGCAGTCCATTTGCAATTATCCCCCAAATTCAAAGTCTTGAGGTCTGACACGGAAATGTGGTGAACAAAACCACATTTCAATATTCACAGAGCGGAGGAAATGACTCTGTTAGCATACTCAGTGGCTGAGCTGAACCCAGGCCAGCCAGCCATCATACCCTAGAGTAATAATTAAGAATCCTGTCGCAGAGTTGTCAGTAGTCAATTACACCTCCCGTTCACTCGGGCACACGATCTGACTGCAAGCAATGCGAAGACACTGAAGTCGTCATCAGAGATGGAGAAAGACGGAAAATGAGTGAAATGAAGATGACTGTGGAGTGGGGATTTTGAGCAGGGTTTAACAGTCTCTGTCAGAAGGTGAGTGCTGAATGCGAGTGACCAAATGCCCCCCCAAACATGAAACCATTATTGCCGATTACACAGAACGGGGACTTTGGTGGTGCATTAATTGAAGCTTTGGCACGCATCCGTTTCCAATTACTTTTATGCTAGCCTACGGTTAATGCTGTGACAATGGATGGTAGGAACACATTCCACAGACAGAAGACTGTGTATGAAATGAGGGAGGTTCTTGTTGTCATTGAGTGTGAATAGTGAAATGTGGGAGGCAGAAAGGCTGCAGAGCTGCTCCTCTGAGCAACGCTATGCACATATTCCACATGCAGAACTGGTTTTAAAAGGCCAAACACCAACAGCTAAAGAGATTTACCATGAAGCATGTTTATTTCAGGGATTAATGACAACTTCAAAGTCCATAATTCATCATTCTTCTAGCCCATGAGTTATCAATGGGCATGACTAATGTACAGCTGAACTTGTTGGAAGAAGATGAAACCAAAGAGCTTGGCTTTGAGGTCTTAAGGTCCAGTAGCTGATCTAAAGATCTCTCATCTCCATCAACGCAATATGTTGCTTTACTTTAGCATGTCCGATTTTTAAAGCAGTCATCAGCTTTCAGCTCGGAAGGTGGCATAGGGGAGATCTGTCTGTCTGTCTGTCTGTCTGTCTGTCTGTCTGTCTGTCTGTCTGTCTGTCTGTCTGTCTATAAGACTGACAGTATGTGAGTTTCAAATGGGCTTTGAAGGAGTAAACATTGGAGCAACACAGCCTTGTATTTTGAGTACAGTACAGTGAGTTACAATGGGTATACAAATGTAAACAAACAATTTTCTCCTTCAAAATTCATTTGAATTCATGTCAGTCTTACATCTAGCAATCATTTAATTAATCATTTTGACAGTGGCAAAAATGTCTTTAGACCGACAAACATAAACAAAGCCAGTAGCTTGTGCCGGTGCCATACTACATATTGGGCGTGAGGGACTGCAGATGGATAATAACCCTTGTAAGTCAATATAGTAAATTTGGCTCCTGAGATAAAATAAAAGTATAAATAAAGCTTTTTCATTTTCAAAATTTATTTTAATGTCATATTTACAGATTAGTGTTGTATTCCTTGTATCAAGAGCTCAATAAATTAGAGAATCTATCTCTTCTGTGTTTTTGTTGTAAATGATGGCATTAGCGCTTTGTTGACATTTGGACTTTAAAGGGAATATCCACCATAAAACAGAATTCAATTTCTATGTTTGAAGAGTTTCATTCCATTTTGGAAAATGTTTGTTACCTGAAATTCATCAGGCAATATTTGAAATACATAAATAATTCTGTCCTCAAAACATTTTATAATGAAATATCTTAAGATGGCTCCTAACTTCGATACTAACCCATTCTGTGCTTAACTTTGATGCCAGCAGTCAATATGGGAAAGTGGGTGTCATTTTGTAAATGGTGTATATCTCATTTTGTCATCAACTCTTCATTTGTGGACATGAACAAGTTTCTCCCAGATTTGTATTTATTTTTTAATCCAGGGACAGCTTGCTAAGTATACATGCTGTTTATCTGCTGCTTCACATTTACAGCATACAGTTAAATATATTCACACCAGGGAGCTGCCCAGTGTAAACAAGTCAAGTCTTCTACTATTGGCTACTGAGCAGCTCCACTGCCGCCACCTTGCTCATGAGCGTTACTCATTTACTTTCCCTTGCCACCCAACTTCATTTTAACACTAGAAAGACCAAGACCCCATGCCACTGGTCATTCAGATATAAAGATGTAAGCTGTAAAGTACATGTATCTACTGTTGATCATCATCTGTCTCTGATACACTAAATCTAATTTAATGTCAACTTTAATTAGGTACATTATCCTGTTATTCCAAAGTGAAGTTATATTCTAGCAGAGTTTTCACATTGACCTAGTTTAAAAAAAAAAAATATTCTGTGTTCCTTTTGAAAACTAAAGAGACTATAATTATTACTTCTATAGAGGGCCACATTTCATACTCTATAATCTTTTTCCATGTATGTATTATTAGCTGGATTTGCTACAAACAGATTAAACAGGAGCAAGAAAGGCTTAGGTAATTTGATAATTGCTTTTGGCTCCTGTATTTTGTTCCCTCGCCCCTCTCCCCCTAGTACAGCGGAAAGCATTCCTCAGCAGAGTTTGCAGATTAGTGCCTTGCTTTAGTGAAGGCAGAGAGGGGTGAAGAGCGATTGAGCACCCCTGCTGTGTGACTGTCTGAAAAGGCTATGCTCTGACGTCTGCTCTACATTGCCCCTGCTCAGCATGTCTTAGATTCAACCACATCCTGATTTTTATCACAATTTGAATTAAACCTTGATTTCTGTCCACTCAGCAAGAGAGCTCTACCAGTGATATTGGGCTACATCGTTTCACACTTTGGACAGGCAATCCGCAAAGGTATGCAAAGGTACATAAACTGACTTCCCTTTTTTTGGTGATGGCCTCAAAATTGCAATAAAGGTTCTTGACACTGATTTGTATTTATTTATTTATTTATTTCATTTTCCACCTATCCTCGTATTCAAACCCTTTATGTTTCGGCCCGGTCTCTGTGGATTCTTGCTTGCAGGAGAGAAAAAAAAGAAAATTAAAATCCATCAGCTAATATGTCGCCTGGTAATGAAATAAGAATCTGACACTCTCTCGCATTGAAATGCAAAAGAGGTGTCCTGGCATTACCCTGGCAATTTATCATAAAAGCCAGTGAATTTCTACTTAATATACATGAGGTACAGTGAATTATTACAGGGCTTGCCATTATAACAAACTTCTCAAAGTGCACAGACAAAAGGGTCAAGTATATTATTTCCCCTTACGTCACTCGGACGGATGATCTAAATGGCTTTCTGAAGTTGGAGAATTTCCTACTTTCTTTGAATATGTTTTATACGTTGTCCCATTTTACACAATACAGTCATTTTTACCATCTGTTCTCTTTTTTGGTGGAGAGAAAATGGAGGAGAGAGGAAAGAGCGAGGGCAGTGGGAAAATGTCACCAGGTAGTATCTGAGTACTTTTCCAGACCTCTAATTCATCTCTGCCAGCAGCATGTCTCCACTTTCCTTTTCTTCCCGACTGCTCCAAGATGATGCTCAGAACTACTGAATCACCCAGTCATCACCCTCTCGGCTATTTTATGCAAAAGCCACGTTTACATTTACCATAACAAAAACTACACCATATTAATGAAACAACAACAACTCGGACAACTATAATGATATTCTGTGAATTGATTAATGATTGATTATGACTACTTAATATTGTGATTCCGCCTGGTTAAACTAATCAATACTTAACAATACATGTGATTGATTTGTAGGCCTACTACATTCAAAAAGTGGGACAATGGTAAATAATGTCCAATAATATCAAGTGTGCTGTACTGTATCACTTGATTGATGTGGTTAGTCAAGCAACAGCCTAAAACAGTTTATGCATCTGTCAAATGAATGATTAATGAAAAGGAGGCTAATGTTTCAAGATATATCACTTCAAACAGGATTCATGTGTATGTTACCAACAACCACCAAAACTCAATACATCTTTGTCATCAAAAAGTCCACCACATAACAGTGAAATGATGATGGTATATGGCTTATGGGGCAAGATCATATTAAAGAGATCTAGCATACTGCTTTATAAAATCCAACTTTGTCATTGACATTCTAGGAGGGCATTATTCCATGTTTTTTACATTGTCATTGCACTGTAGATAGACCTATTCGTTCTTGATCTATAATCAAAGACCCCACTTGAGCTTTGATAGGGGACCTTTAATGAAACACGAGCCCGGGCATCGTGGAAATGCATTACAAGTGACACATCCGTGCGTTTCGCGGTAGACTGAGGACTGTCATATCAACCTATGATGCATGTAGTCACTCATAATGTATAATTTATATGACACATTTTCACTGAGGCAGGCATAATGCCATTATCATATTGGAGAATGTCTTTAGTCCTCCCATGAGACATCCCAACAAATCACCATGTCTCACGCAAACCAGGGCCAAAGATTAATGATAAACATGACAAGGACAAATTGGAATGTGAAGAAGTTAGCATGTGCCAGCCACACCAAATATCCTGGAGCCAAACAGATAAAGACATGCATCCTGATCCGTTCTCTGTTTTCCACTTTTATAAATATTCGTGTTGGCCCTTTTATGAAATAGGAGAATATGTGTTTTGTATAGACAATGGCTTCCTTTGCCATGTATGATAATAATGCATTTGTACAGACACTGACTGAATGATTAGTGTCTGCACATCTAGTGGCCAGCACCACTAAACCAAAATAGAGGTAGCAATCGCAAAATACTAGCATTGTGTTTTACAATGACGCAGTCTCTTACAGTGCTGCCTGTGCTGCTTCAGCGGGGTAACTTTATTGTTTGTGATAGGAAGCATAAATCCCAATAACCATCAGTAGTGAGTGCTGAGCCATTAGCACCTCTGAGTGACTGTCACATCCAATGGAGAGGCCACTCCCCCATCTCCACCTGGGGCTCTGGAGATGGATGGCCTACTGCTCCGTGGTGTGTTGGCTCATTTCTGCCCCGGTACAGAAGTCAGCGCTGATTAAAATATCCACACTGGGTCCTTATTTCTATTACCAATTCACTCAGCCAGCCCAGACCCTCTCAATTAAAGTGCTTCGGCCCGGATGAATGGAGATGAGGGGGTGAATGGTAGCTGACAGAATTACAAACGCTCACAGTCACAATTTATCCTCCTGACAATTAGGAGCAATTTGTTTCATGCTAACTCATCCTTAAGGTTTCAGAAGGTCTGATATCAACAGGAGTGGCTTCAGCCGTCATCATCCCCAAAATGCCACTCTCTATTTTGATTATACACAGTTGAGTGCCCTTTACAGTACGATGTAACGGTTTTCTCAATCCTCCTCTCACACCTGAATGAAATATATGATTTATATGGGCTATACTAAGATATATTAAGTCAAATTATGAGTCTCTAAGACAACCGAGCCTTGGACACTGATGATCCTGAATGAGTCCTTTACTTGAACTCAATGATTCTTTGCCTCTTCTTCATATTGTAATTGTGATTCTGCCACACTTAGTAATGTAAAACACAACAATCATTATTATAACAGAAAGAAAGAAATGTGTAAGCTTTTCGAGAAGCTCCTGCTACTGTGAAAACTGAAAAATGCTGGTGACTTTTCAGTGAGAGTGTCTCAGGCTACAGCACAATAGGGTACAGCTCTCATGACTGAGCCACTTTCTTTAGCGGAACCACTAAACTTCTATGGTGATATTCTATTGTGCTTTGAAAAAGGGCTTTTGAAATGCATTAGCACTACACACTTTCTGAAGAAAGACCAAGCATGGATTTGAAACATAGCAATGGGACAAAATAAAAAATAAAAAAGGGACACTATCATTTTTTAAAAAGATTCTCCCAACCCCTTTGAGATATTTCCTTTATTGTTTGTTGACGACTTGATATCGCAAAGTTCTATCTATTTTTTCTTCTTCTTTCTCAAAATCACTCTTTTTCTTCTGCCGTAGCTAATTTGTTTTCAGGCTCCATAAAATAGCCTTTTCTTATTTCAAGCAGCAGTGTGTGCCATGGAAAATCTTTCACATAATATATCCTTAAAAGCACATTACTCTGTCCCATACACCGTTAAGAGTTAAGAACACAGTTAATATTTACAGTTGAAAAAAATGGGAGAAAAGGAAAGGATTTTGCCAGGGAATAAAACACCCCCACCCACGTATACGCACTCACTCTCACTGCAGCAGTTGAACAATTGCTATTCACAATCCTATCCTTAATGCCTAAGACCAACATAAAAGAGGGGAGTTTAAGAATATAGGGATAAGCCCTTTCAGCTTTTCTAAGTCGTAAGGCTGGTTTATGCTCCATGAATACCGAGCATCGGCAGCCAGTGCTGTTGCCACTCTAAATAGATATTACAATGATTTGGGAACAATGCATTCGACTGATTCCCTCAGACACAAAAATACATATATGTGTATATATAGTGAATAGGAGGCAAACATTAGCGCTCCCTGACAATACAAGCATTTTTGATGTAGAAGGGTAGAGCAAAGATTAATGTCTGAGCGAGAGAAAAGGCGAGATTCCACTTTGGGTGTTTGCTGGGAAAGCTGCAGCGGGAAGATGCTTTGAGAGTCTAAATCCCCCCCTGAGTACAATGCAGGGCTGCTGATACAACCAACAGACACGGGGTCACCTCCCCTCAGGGAGACAATGGAACCACAACAACAAACTGGAGTGAGGAAGCACCAGGGACTGTGCAGACACAAAAGCACCTAAGGAAAGGAATCAAATAAAAAGTATGAAAAACGCATTTTGCCAGCGTTTTCCATCATGATTATTATTACTAATAAGTATCAGGGGCTGTTCAAAGTCAACAGTAACATCAAACTCAAAACGGAGAGTTTAAGTCCATTTCAATAATTTATCATTATGGTAAATGATAACATAGGGATGGACTTCATATGCGAAAAGATGGTTGCTTTGCGTGATTTTGAAGCAGGTCTTTTGGAGAGGTATGGATAAGCAGTCTTTTTTGCCACTTAAGCTTTCCAAACGGCCTCAGGGCTCCAGAACAACTCCGACCCTTGTGTCTCCTCTCCCAATCCAAGATTAGCCTGTCTTCTTGTCTTAATCCAGCAGAAACGCTGCATCCTGACTCCAACACCTCTCCACAATTACTGCACTCCATAATCCCCTGCCTGCCTCCATTTTCCCTACTGCGTTAAGAGGGGTAAAGATCAGGGGTGAGCGCTCATCCCCCAAGCCCTCCCCTGCCTCTCACCATGGCAGTTAAGTGTCTGTGGAAATCATAGAATGAGTAAGCCTTGTGACAGCTTATTAATACTCCTCTCTTCTCTAGGGTTTACCAATGGTCAGTCCTTAAGTATACTGTGCTAGATTAAAAGGATTTGCTTGTAGCTCAGGTTGGCTTCTGCAAAGAGGTATTTCAGTCTCAATTCTCCTGCTCTGTTCCTACTAAGATGTCACCTGAAGGGGCTTGAGTTTCATTGTGCACAAGGCCGATGGTCTGCGAGATATAATGTAGAGCATGAGGCAAGGGTCTTTTTCATGGTCAGTACCTCCTATGATTTCTAGTGGCACTTGATCCTCTCAGGGAGCAAAAGCCCTCAATCCTAGTGCTAAAATACTAGATGAACCGATGAAGTAGCTCTTTATTCGACAAACTTTGATCGTTTTTACTGTTGTTCCAAAGAATGACCACCACAGTCCTTTCCACTCAATGCTGCCGTTCGCTGCAGAGTACACAGCTGAGCAACAATGAGTGTGGTGCTTACAGAGACGAGAGATGTGCTTAAATGAATCATCCTGCTGGCTTAGCATAGCTTGGCTGCCTCTGTGTTCTGGATGTCTTTAATGCGTTTGTTTGCCTGCAGGCCCTCCTATTCTTTCTCCCTGCATTCTCTGCTCTCTAGCCCGGGTAGATTATACGTTTTTATATTTATTTCAAAACCTAAATGGACTTGAATCGATCAATACCTCATTGTGTGTGTGACGAAAGCTGCACGGGAGGGTGGCGCCCAATATGACAGATGCTACAATTCAGATTTTCTTTTCATTCTTTTTCAAGTAAATATAATGGCATATCGAAAGGAATTTCAAAAGCTGTTTTAAATTGATTTAAGTTAGCTCCTTGTCATAAAGCTGTGTGTTCACAAGTATCACAAAGATGACTGGGAAGGGAGAAAGAGAGTCAAAGAAAGCTGCCTCCTCTGAGGAGTCTAAGCCATTGTAGGCTTCTACCCAAGCCTTCGGTTTAAAAGGGCCAAGCCTGGACAGATTTGCTCAGAAGTCTTTTCAGAAGATATTTTGTGAGCCGGAGATAGTCATCATGGAGAATAAACAACTTACTTTCAGAGAGGGAAGGAACATGAAAGAATATGGAGGCAAAAATGTCCCACTGGTATAACGAAATCAAGGAAAAGAGAAGGGCATCAGAATCCTCTGAGCTTCCGTATCAAATGTCCCACCCGATCCAGAATTCACAATAAAAAAGACAGCACTTGGGCATAATATAACGATTGACGTAACATATCTCTACAGCAGAGGAAATAAAACGGGGAAAGGAGAGAGCCTTTTATTATTCAGAAAATATGATATGATTAGGGCTTTTGATGCTGGAAGCTACTCATATTTCTTCTGCATCAAAAGGTGAGATCTTAAGTTTTTCATACTTCTAGTGCTCCATCATATCATTCAATATCTTCAAAAATGATTACTGCTGCATAACGGAATTAATCGACAGAAGTACAATTGAGTTGAAACCTCTGTTGCCCTAGCTACAGGGACAATCGGCGTACTGGGTTTTCATACAGTCTCATCTGTTCCATTTAGTCGACGTGATTCTTGGAGTGGACTGTTCTAATCTGCCGTGCCTCATTCAGACAGAATGGTGACCACAAATATGCTGTGTCCTCAACTATGATAGATTGTAGAGGGGAGAGGGAGAGGGAGAGGGAGAGAAAGACGGTAAGTTAGAGAGCGATAGCACAGTTCTTGGAAGGGAATGAGAGAGATGTCTTCCACTTGCAGCACTGAGCCTAGAGAGAACAAAACACGCAATTAGAGCAGCAATACACTGTGAAGTGGTCATTACTAGAGCTAATGAGTGCGCTATCTGTCCTCACATTAAAGTGCTTGCTAACGAGGGCTTGTTCATCATCGCTACACAAGTCATCACATAATCCTATCGCCTGTCCTCTCATCCCCATAGCAGGGGGAAAGGCTCATTTGGGCAGGCGGTGGACAAAAGCTCAAACTCCAAACAAGGCATACTGTGGCCCTGGGAGACTGACTTCACCACTGAGACCCAGTCACTTGACCAGCCCCCCATTCTGTCAGTAGGTTGGGCTGGGAGAGGAATGCTGCTCATGTTAGCATTACAGTGGACTGATGCACAGCCCACTCTCTTAAGATAACCCTGGCTAACCAATATTGTCCAAACAGATCACCATAAGGTGCCTGAGCAGAGCACAAAAGAGATAATGACATTGCTTTTATTGTATTGTATCAGTTTTTCTGCCTCTGAATAACTTATGTTTAGTCATGAGAAGTGAAGCATGGCTTGAGGCATGACAATATTCCAACAACAAATGTTTTGCAGTCTGGTGAAACAGTGTTTTGATGAGCTTCAGCTATGCCAGGAGGTCTCACAAGTTCCATTGTCACCAGCAGCCACAAGAGGGCACTGCAGCCAAGCATGTTCACTCTGATAGGAGCTGCTGTGTGGCATCACATGGCTGACAGAGAAAAGACAACTGATAGTTGCATCAGATAAAGGGAGGAACGCACTCCACAGGGTTCACAGATTCTTAAACACTTATTATCTATTTGATTCAGTCCTGATTGCAAAATATTTTCATGGGCAAATCCTCCCACAGGGCTAACAACCTCTTGCTGTTCCCTCACATTGTGTCCTTGTGTTTCTCTTTACAGAGTCTCAGAAAAGAAGGAGTTGGGGGAAGAAAGTTTAGTCTGCCACTGTCTCCAAGCAGCAGGAAATTTGTGACAATAAGGGGAAATCTTTGG
>OMLI01018684.1:0-11885 GCA_900302605.1 Rondeletia loricata
TTCAGAGGGATGAGCTGGAGTGGCGTCTAGGACAGGAGCGAGGCGTGGAGCCCCAGAGCCAGGCCCAGAGCAGGGGAGCCGCGGGACTCACTAGGTACCACAGGCCCCTGGCTTTAAGAGCAGAGGTCAGTGCCTCCTCCATCTCCCTTCCACCTGTGGGACTGAGTTGACACTGGCTCCACCACGAGCCCCTTACAGGGGCCTTCTATAGAGTTTAAAGCATAACTCTGGCCATTTTCGACCTGGACCCTATTTTCCAGTCCTTTAGGACCAATGGACACTCCAAACATCAACCCCAAAACTACCCAAAGCATGTCTTTTTCAACACATTGATTGCTCGCTCTGTAATGAGACATGTCGCTAAAAAGATGTATGTCATGCCTTTCTCATAGTTTCGATGCTACCTTGGACATTGCTTTAGCACTTCCCTGTACTCTTCGCCCGCTGGCTGTGGCTGCCTGTCTACATGTGGCGCTGTGTAAAGTAGTGCAAAATAAATAGTGAAAGTTGTCAGGTCATGGATAAACTGAAAATGTAATATATACGTCTTAATACAGAGTGTCAATATGTTGAAAAAGACATGCATTGGGTGTTTCTGGGGTTGATTTTTGGAGTGTCCATTGGCCTTATAGCGGCGCACCAAGGCAAGCAAGGCCAGTAGCTCTATAGCGAAGCAATGGACAAGATTTTTGTTAGAATTGATCGGTATGATGGAAAATAATGGGTCGAAAATGGCTGGAGTTATGCTTTATAGTTCATTTACTCGCATATATAAAATGCTAAAACATAGAAAGAAGAGGGGGGGAAATTATTATTTCCTGAAGTATAATGTGTTTATTTACATGCATATATATGCATTTGAAAAAAGATTATGCAAATTATGCAGGTTAGAGGAAAAAAACCCTCATGGGGCTTATAAAAACATCTCACCTCAAAAATATATAAGGTGTTTTTATGAGTATATTGCACTGTAGATTTGGCCTGTTTGGATTTGGAGATGACGGGGGAAAGAGATCAGTGTTTGTTCTGATAAGAAGGCCACTCAGTCCGGCATGTCTAGTGACTCTCCAGCCACAGTCACTTTTTGATGCTGAACAAGATTTCACTTCATTCACTCTCTCTACTTCCTTGTTTTTCACACTAAATATCCACTCCCACAGCCACTGATGTTTATTTTCAAGTTCTTTGTTTTAGCATTTTCTTATTGGTTTTCTAACTCGCACCATTTGCCACTGGATATTTTGTGATGTTTTACTCCTTCGAAAAGATAAGTAGAAAGTAGACTTCATAAGTACTTCAAACTTCAGTGGGGTTAGTCTGTATGTATCCTGATTCTGAAATTGGAGCAGTAAATGCTAAAGCAAAGTTTGAGCCATTTCTAGCACTGTAACACAAATCTATTGATCTTATGTTAATTTATAGAGCCAGCTTAGCCTGTGGTCTAAAGAATGGTCTGCTGGTGAATGTACAGTGTGTTTCCCTCTAAAAGAGCGTGAGACAGCAGCCACGCACAGCTATATTGACATGACTTGTTCTGCTTATGTATGTACGCAACGTATCAAGTCTGAGTTTGCACAGAGTGTACTCTATAGTGATGCCCTCCGGCACCAGCTCACCACTACAGGCTCTACTGTCGTGACTTGACTAAGCAAATCAATTGCATGTAAAAGTGCATTTCACACAGTGTAAAGTGTCACAATGCACTTTACACAAACACTGACAAAATTAAGACAGCATGCAAAAAGGCTAGAGTGATAACAGTGCTACAGCACACATCGATCGTATCTTTGTTAAATCCATCAATGACTCTGCTGTTTAATAAACAGGCTGTGTAATCACAGGACACTGTGGTTCATGATCGCGGCATCATGTTCATTTTCATCGAGAAATTGCCCACTGTTATATAATACAGAATAGTGGCAGAAGTGATGTGGCACATAACTGTTGCAGTTACAGTTATGGTGGATTTTTTTGCCCTGTACTTTCTGCCGCAATGTAATCTGTGAGGTAAAATGAATGAATGGGAAAGCAGCTTGGATATGGCAGGATTAGCACTGTACTGTAGGCCTGTGTGATTTGCATTTGACATTGGGCTGACAGAGAGGTGATCCTGGGTCGGTACACACTGAGCAGCTCGACTTACTGTTGGAGAGTACAGTAAGGGTTGCGGAAGAGAAAAAAAAGAAATTGCATTATTGATTATTAGAGGGAAAGGCGGTAGAGAGATGTCTTGTAAACAAGGTATTCTTGAGACTGTCATTACATTCAAACAATAAGCATTAGCATCTCATTTCCCTATGAGCATTTTTTACCTGCAGAAGAAGAAATGAAAAACTCGATCCACTTGTATCAAATTAATTTAGCAATTGCAGTATTTAGCAAAAATAATTTTAAAAGTTAATTTCCAAAATGCCATATGGGTGGTACTGTTTTCAAATAGTGGATACATTTTAAAACTAAACTCTTTATATGATGTTTTGTCAATGTCAATGTCGGTAAAGTACATTTACTGTCCCAATGTACGATATATATACGATGACAGTATCATTTTGCTCTGCACTGCTCTGCATTCACTGTTCTGTGAAGCCTAAACTAACTATTGGTAATTCAGAAAAGGCAGCCCGTGAATCATGTGTGGTTTGATCAAAAAGCTTTGATGTTGCAGGATGTAGAAATAATTAGTTCAGCCCAAACTGGGCATTACTAAATCATAATCATTCCCTGAGTCTTTGCAGAATAAGCTGTAATGGATTTCTTCTTGTTTGGAGGTGAAATCTCATTTGTGATGTAGGTTTTTCAGTCTCGCTCTGTGAATAAAAGTGATCAAATATACAGAGAGTACTTATGATTTCCTAAGACTTTCAATTATATACTTAAAACACAATGACAGCCAGATATCAATATATGATTTACATATCCAAGGAACTGTGAAAGTAACTGTGTGCTGTGGTGTTGTGGGTTCAGCTCCGGGACACGGCTGCTTCTGACATCCAGCTTCGTCTGGATCATGAGCGAAGGCTGAGAGCAGCATCGGAGGACCGGGAGGCTGTCGGTTCGCTACCCCAGGTACGGTATACAGTCAGTTACATCGTGGTCAGATATGTCTTCAGATCATGAACATGTCTTTTGTACACCTTCAGTAACATGGAATTAGATAGCAGACATAGCAAAAATACACAGAAATAAATAGAATTAGATCCAAAAATCAGTTTAATTGCCAGCTGCATTTACATGTACTAGGGATTTGCCTTCGGTGAGATGGTGTACAACATAAATACAGCAAAGAGCAGTAACTGCATGAGTAGTGAATCTGAGAAAAATTACTTCAAAGTTGATCTCTTTTACCAACAAAAGTATTGTTGATGCAGAGGTGGCCTGTGTTTATTTTAATAGTATGTATTATTGACATTATTAGTTATCACTAAGACCTTTGCTTACATAATAGTAAAATTTGTCATGATATAGCCTAATCAGTTGTATTTTTTAAATATTGAGCAATGAACATCAGGTAACATTCCTCTTACCATGGGAGCCAAAAAACTTCAAAGAAATTACCGGATACTTTACTGACATTTCACTTATTTATTGGGGCACACATCACAAAACGGCACGAAAAAGGATTAGAATATGCCGTTTTCAAATGAAACCTTTTATCCAGTATGTTTATCCACTTTCTCCCCCGATCCCCCGGCCAACAGGAAGAGGAACTTTTGCGTTTGGAGGCCCGGCGTGGAAGTCTGGAGCTGCAGGGGCTTCAGAGCCACGAGGTTCCCTGGGCCCAGGAGAGAGCCATGCTGCAGCAGGAGGTCCGGCTCTTCAGGCACAACACCATCATCTTCTACATGAAGCTCAGGTGGATCCTCATGCACTGGAGGCTTGGCCGCAGGGCCGACACCGGGGACGAGACGGCACACCCGGAAGTAAGTCAGACGTTTGAACTGTTGGGATGAACACAGAAGACACATTTTAGGCATTTCCTCATTATTGGATTGCGCACTCTCTCTCCCCATCTTTCCCTTCACTCTCCATTGCATACATACATTTGTAAGATATTTCTTTATTTATCGGATAGCATGGTGGAGAGTGACAGGAAAGATGGGACACATAAGGTGTTTGTCAAATCTAAGAATGCTAAGTCGATACTTGTGAGAACGTGCTTCCCAAGTTGGAGAGAACAAGAACGTGAGCACAGAGAAGCATCCTTACAGTTTGAGTGTGCTTGACATCTCTGGACTATATAGTGCTGTTGTATTTGACGTGTTGTTCTTGCAATGAATCTTGGGGCTTCCGATTCGTTCTCGTTAGCCAAGTCACCATCCGATGCATCCTCGGTTGGCAAGTAAACTTCTGGGATCTTTATCCGTCCTCCGGTTCTTTTATTTCAGAATCGTACTTTGGTCGTTAGATATTACGTGAAATGCAACATGAAGGACACAAGAACGCACAAGAATGCATTTTGAGAAGGACCCTTAAAGTGGGTGACATGCAATAAAGGTTGTGTGCCTTAAGACCCTCAATGTCGCAAATACATGATATACTCCTTAGCCTAGTGAGCCATCCAGACACATCAGGTTGACGTTTGAGTCTACCTTTACGAATAAGATGGTAGCAAATGGCAGCAGACCATCAGTGACTCATCTTGCAGCACTTCTATTCTTTTACTACTTTGAGGAGAAGGAGAGGCTACCTAACCATGTGCATACTTCCCAGAGGAAGTATGTAGCGTTGCAGGATTGATTGATAGTTTGGTTAATTGGCTGCTTCGCTGATTGAACGACTCTGTTCGGTGTTTGGTTGGTTGATTAATTGATGCACTGCCTATTGCCTTGTTATTTTATTGGGCATCTTGTTGATTAAACTGGTAATCTGTGAGATTTGTGTTGTTGTTTTTTGGTGACATTTTGGTGGTAAGTGAGCGCTCATTGCTGTGGTGTTTCTGCACTGCACGTCCCAGAGATCACTTGTCAATCAAACAGCGTGACCAGTACTGTGACTGAGTTTGTGTTTTCTCCTCATCTTTGTCGGTTTCCTCTGGGTGCTTCGGTTTCCTCTCACATTCCAAAGACATGCAAGTCAGGTGGATTGGAGACTCTATATTGCCCATAGGTATGAATGTTAGCCCTGTGATGGACTGGCAACCTGTCCAGGGTGTTTCCCTGCCTTCTGCCCAATGTATGCTGGGATAGGCTCCAGTCCCTGTGACCCTGAAAAGGAATCAGCGGGTAAAGAAAATTAATAAGGAAATTAATTAAAACATGGCATTCCATGACTGTATCTGTTCCAGTTTGAGAAGTTGGAGGGCATCCCTGAGTTGGGGGTGATAATGGAGCAGGCAGAGGTGGAGTCTGAGAGAGAAGACCGGCTGTGCACACCACAAACCCCAGGGGAAGTCCCAGATCCTGGGCCTGTCATCCCTCTGCCGTCCCCTGAACGACTGCAGCATCAAAGACAGGTACTCCGCCATTTACACTTCCTTCTTTGGACTTTGACTGAATCATCATCATCCATTAGGAAAGACCTGCAACTCCAATGGAGGCCCACTCATGGACAGCTGAAGTCTACTTTTGGGGAATTTAGAAAAAACTGCCTTATTTTTAGATTGACAGTCACACATTTTTAAACTTTTATTGTAGGGCTTGAATGAGTTTCATGGACCACATGGTCATGATGCTTGCTCTACCTTTTAAGGAACAAGGGAACCTTCAATTCAAGTGAAAACATCAAAGTCACCAAAATTGGATTTAAAATATTTTTTCCGTAACAGCACTATTATGCTTACATTTGCTATTTGTAAATTAGGTGTGGTGAATATGTTTGAACATCTAGCTGTGACTTTAATTGTTTTCTCATTAATTTACCAATTAAAGCAGTTTTCAAAGAGCGCAAACACATTTTTGGCAGCCATT
This sequence comes from Rondeletia loricata, assembly GCA_900302605.1. Lineage (NCBI taxonomy): Eukaryota > Metazoa > Chordata > Actinopteri > Beryciformes > Rondeletiidae > Rondeletia > Rondeletia loricata. The sequence continues at coordinate 5,907 of OMLI01018684.1, forward strand.
CATTACCGCTGTTTGGCATGGTATGCAAATGAGAATTGCGACCTAGATAGCTAGATAGAGATAGTTATTATAATAATTGTTGTGTGTGCACCCAGTTTTATTCATATTGTTCACACAAAACCATGCAATCTCAGTGACATGTGAAGCTTTCTGACGGCTATACAGTGCAGTGTTGTCTGGACTGCTGACTGTTTCCAGGAGGAAATTCTACCCAGACACACTGTGTGGCGTGGTCTACTTTGAGTAGCTCTGTGGTCCACTTTGCCTCTCTGGTTTTGTGAGACTAAAGAAAGAATGTAAGCATTCTGGGTTTAATGCATTATTAAGCAGCCCTAAGTGCTCTAGTTTGTCTTGTGTTTTGATTTTGCCACAACTTGACAAAAATGGTTTGTACAGTGATCTGACATCTTTCCTTTACTCCCATAGCAACTTTCCATGACCATTTTAACAAGTGTGCCCAGTAGACTATATTAAGCTTTATGCATGAGAGGGGAAATGCAAACTTGCCTTAGTAAGCATTTGCACATATAGTCTCCTACAGCAGAGTACAGCGAGTACAGATGATAATTCCTGCAGCGATAACAGTATGTTATGTTAAGCAGCTCTGTGTGAGAAACACTGCCATTAGGTCCCATTGAGTATTCAGTGATGACTTGAATATAACTTAGGGTGGCAGGTTGTCAGGTTGGTTAGGGATGCTGCCTAGTAATCAAAGGGTGGCTGGTTCATTCCCTGGTACCCACATTGTCTGATACTGTTGAAGTGCTTCTGAGCCAGGGCATCTGAGCCCCATGTATATAATATCAACCTTCTCAATGACTAGGTATTGAAAACTAGCCATCGCAACAGGCAGGTGTGACCTTATTTCCACGTCGGCCATTCTGAACTTAAGTCACACTTGGAATGGGAAACTCAACCTGGAAGACTGCCATATAAAACTATACTTCAACACATAACCAAGGACTTCAGATAGACCTAACAGTTTTCAAATTAGGTATCAATCTCGGGAACAACAACTACTACAAGGACTGCTTGAATTTAGCAGGGAAGTTAGCTAGCTTATTAGCTAGTTAGCTACTAGCTAGCTACCTAGGCTAGATTTCGGTCGCTAGCTATAGTGGGCCAAATATATTACCTTAACAAGACCGTGTGCAAAGCCACGGAACAGCCGGGCTGTGCGGCGCATATGATGAACGGCATGTCAGGACTGTACCAGATCATGTGATTTGCAACAATGACTCGAAGGACGGACGGACAGACGGACGGACGGGCGGACGGACAGACTCGAGCAAATCATAGGTATAGAGCCGCGCATCGATGCCCGGCTAAAAACCTATATGAACCTATATCCCTCTGGATTCACGAGATCCATTTGTTTGTAATACATTTTTCAATGGGGAATCTGTGAAATGATAAATGTTTGTCCGCTTCCCAGTATTTGTATGATGTGCAGCTTGATACACAACAGAAAGACATAGCTTGGCTCTACTTGCTGTCCCGGGTAGTTTCCCACCCCGAGTGTCAGAAAGTTTGGCCGCTGTGGGAATAAGGTCTATTGTGGTTGTATCTGCCCTTGTAAAAATAAAACATAATCCATGCGATAATCTAGTTGCCTTTCTTACATACTGGTATGCTATACTTGGTTACGCTTTGGTTTGACTCACACTGCCCTCTTAGCACTTCAGCTTATATCTTGTTCTCTGCCTAGGCCGGCAGAGCCAGCAGCGCTGTAATGATAGGTGATGTTTTACACACACAACCCTTTGTGTTTCACTGCCTCCTGCCAAGGCCTGGAGACTCTCCACAGGACCACCAGAGGCCAACAGCTCTCCACACACTGTTTAAGGAGACAGTTCAGGAAATACAGGCTGCCGTGACTCCATGACTCTTATCGCTCATGCCGCTTGAAGCCCTTGTAATCTCAATTCCATTACTTTACAGTGATTGTCTAAACTTTCTGCACTCATGGTATTGTCCTATGTGGCAAACCCCATGCATCATGGCACCTAATTAGGCTAAAAGAAAGTTTTCTTGAGTGCATAGCATGAAGATCATTGCATCATTGCTGTAGTTTTAATTACTGCATTACTGAGAGGATCCTGAGGGATGTTGAATTTATTGATTCATTAGTCATTTAGGATTTTTGAGTACAACCCTCCATCTATGCATCCATTTATTTATTTATACATTAATTCTTTCATAGCTTCATAGTCAAGAGAGAGAGAGGGGAATGGAGAGAGAGAGCATAGAGAGGATGAGAGTGAGAGAGGAAAGGATAAGGATAAAAAGATGGAGCGAGAGACAGATCGAGATGGAGAAGTTGAGAGTCAAGTCAAATTTGTATATAAAGCACTTTGAACAAAACAGGTTTGTAAGTGCTTTAAAGAGAACAAAGGACATAAATACAGATAACACCAAGAGACAATAAACATGTCGCAAATTTTAAGATAAGGAAAGAACTTGCTGTGTGTGTGTGTCTGTGTGTGTATGTGAGTGTGATTAACCTATTCCAAATGCATGTTTTTGCTGATTGTCTTGTCTGAATCCCTTCCGTGCAGGTTGGGGAGAGCCGTCGGATGCTGCAGGCCATGCGGACGCTGCTGGAGGAGTTTCGTGGGGAGCTGAGGGAGGAGGAGGCGCGGCGATGCCAACTTCAGCAGTCCTACGCCAATGACAAAGCCGCCTGGGAGGTCAAGTGGGCAGAGATGAAGTGCCAGGTTGCCCAGGTACAGATGGCATCACAGTGCCCATCTTAAAGGGACAGGACAAAACAAATGGGGTAGAAATCCAAAGGTGCATTCAAAGAGCAACAAGACAACAGTAAACATGTTGAGATGCATTCCTGCACTGGGCCAATCAGTAACAAATATGTCACCTTGTTTTGACCACCTGTAATTGTAGCGCCTCCCCTGGGCCAATCAGTGTAATGCCAGAATGCAGTAGTGAAGTTCTGTCATAATCCAGTCAGCGGTATCGCATGTGATGGACAAACGAATAGACAGAGATTGATCTATAGTCCTCCCCCAGCAATGAAATAAAAAAGGTAACACATCCTCCAATTAGGCAAAAATTATGAATCGCTTGCTTGACCCTACATTATTGTATCTGTATATAATATTATTGTCCAAAGCAATTCATTCAGCATTTTTGCCTAATTGTGGGATGTGCTTCTTAACATTGCTCATTGAACTGAAGACAGCTATTAAAGCGTGCTCTCTTTCATTCCTAATGGGAGTAGAAATACATTGGCAGAAGAAGAGACATTCTAACTGGGGTTGAACCGATATGAGTAATAGACCGATACTGATATTTTGGTTCTGAAGCTTAGCCGATTTTTCTGCCGATATTCAAAATCTTTTAATTTGACCATTATATGCTCCCAAAATTTAAAATATGAAGTGTTTCCCCAGATTTGTATTGTTGTCACTATTCTTGACAATAAAACTCTCCATTGAAACCCAGACAAATGATATTATTTTAGGGTTAGCAGCTCTTAAAGGCAGGATGACCCGCCCCACCTATTCAGTGATAGGGGAAACTCTAGGATACATTAGGCAATGAACAATTAATTATGAAGCACATTATCAAATAAAATAAAAAGTGCAAAGCAAATACAAATTGATTGCAGGTTTTACAGACTGTTTTCATGCAGCTGTGGTCAGGGAGGAACCTCCATCATATGTGGATGTGGATGGCATGACTGGACGATATCCAATATTTAATAAAAGCCCAATATCGGCCCAATCAGCTAACCGATATATCGGTCTAACCCTAATTCTAACTACCATATTGCTGTTGTCGTGTGAAAACCTTGTAACTCCAGCATTGGTGATTTTCATTTTCATGTTACCTCAGGGACTTATGAAACCCTTACAAAACCCATTGTCAGCAAGCTTAGTTCCTGAAAAGTTGACATTTTGGAGATCCGACAGCGACAGTATGCCATTTGGTATGTACTCTAATTTAATGGAAGAAAAGTACTAAGGTTGCAGTGAGAGGCGGCTTTCAACAATGTGGAGAAACCAGAGAGGGACTGCAATGAACTTGGGGATTTTTTATCCATGGTGTTTTGACGAGTGTGTTGGTAGGTACAGATGGCAATCGTGGTAGGGGCTAGACTGCTATAACAGTGTCATCTGTTGTCCGCTGTGTCTGATATAAGCTTCAGCATTTGGACTAGATTCTCTTTTCTTTTGAGAAGCAGAGCACATTTAGGATAAGGAGACTTACAACAAGATTATAATCAGCTTGAGGATATTGAATCTGTTGTGTCTTGGCCACTATGTTACAATTTGAAACTCACAATGCCTGTGCAATGTCTATTCTCAGTAAGATACGGCATTTGGACCAGATTATCTTTTCAACTCAGTTTGCCATCTCTGCTCATGCTCTTAATCTGTACAGCATTTATATGGTTCTTATCTTTCCACAGTGCAGAGGTCGCAGGAGGGCCTCTATCAAGTCCAATTTAATACAATGTGGAGTTCTTGCATGCTCCACTGTGCTTAATTTCTTTAAACAAGACTTAAAATATATGCCCCAAATAGCTCTTTTTTATTCATGACTATTATTCAGGCCAATAAAGCAAGTTTTTCTCATAGGTGATAATAATTACACTTTTACAAAGTCTTGATTTGATCCTAACTTGCATATTTATCTTACAAATATTAATAGTGATTCATTTTTGAATGTTAGATATTAATATTGTTGCTCACTTGTTAAAGCAGGCAACCTCACCATGCTCTGTTTTGGTCCCTGGCAGTGTGTGAAGCTTCCTAAATAACTGTCTATATTTATAATGAGTTCCATCTTCGCTCTAACATTCAGTCACCAGCTATTACTGTACACGTTTCCCACTCGAGTATGTAATTAGACCGTTTTTAAACCCACTTTAAAAGTATACTAAACAAATATTTATAATCATGTGAATGAGAATTATGTAAACTGATGTTTGAAGGCAGCTGTGATTGGAAGCTCTGGAGACAGATTGGTGTTGCACAATCTGCTTTGTACCTTTATGTTGTGGGATCAAAGCTCTATTCTGCCAGGAAGGAAAAGCTTCCAGACTGATTCCCTCTCTCGCTCAGCAGCTTTGAAGATTTCCTGCAGTACATCTGAACTCTTGGTTCACATCTCCCCACATGAGCATGTGGTGTGAAATATAAATGTGAGAGGGCAATTCCCCCTCAAATGTTACTACTGTGTGTCTTTGTAAACTGTCTAGAAAAAGTCTAGAATCACAATTCTTACAAATACACATTTTTAAATATAAAGTTGGGATCTCCGCTCATGTTATCACTGTGTGTATTTGTAAATAGCCATGGTTTTGGATCAGAATTCTTATTGCATACAAGCATTTTCATTTGTCGTCTTGAGTTTTTTTAGTGTTTCTTTTGAGATGAGATGGTTTTACAAGCCCATTTTTAATGGTGATTTTTTGTTCCCCACAATGAAATTTGGGGAGAAATATGGATCAGTCGTCTTCTGTTCATTAGTTTGTTTGTTTGTTCGTCTTTCTGTCACACGGGATATCTCTGACACTGCAGATTGGATTTTGACTAAACCTGGGGAAATCTCACCGCTCCATTTTGGCATTTTCTAAATTACACTGATTGGTCCAAGTGGGGCGCTACAGTTACAGGTCAAAGAGGGTCTGCATCATTTGTGGGGGATGACATGTTTACTGTTGCCTTGTTTTCTTCCTTTGATTTTGCGGGTTTTGTGCTTTTTGCATGTGAAAATTAAGTGTAATCTGTTTGACACGTTCTGGCCCAGATTGTGTGTAATATGTATGTATTTTCTAAGAGCACTGCTTTTGCTTGGTCACTGCTCCTTCTGGCTCTTTGGAATATATAGCTTAATAATGAATCTCACTCACTCTAATCCAACATTACCGTGTCTTTGCTGTTTGACCAGTTGGAGGAGGAGGCGCGAGGCGAGGTGAGAGGCGAGGTGAGAGGCGAGGTGAGAGGCGAGGCG
>OMLI01018685.1:0-12583 GCA_900302605.1 Rondeletia loricata
CCCTTTTATTAGACTCTCATAGGAAAACAGATTCTGCAGTTTTGGCATTCATTCCATCAGCCATAACAATGAACAGCCAAAACTGCAGAATCTGTTTTCCTATGAGAGTCTAATAAAAGGGGCTTGTTGCAATCCTTCATTACAAAGAAATGAGTCTAGAAAGGAGTAATAATGACTATTTTGAGTGCCGTCAGAAAATGTATCTGTGGGTGCATCAGATATTTTTAAATGTTCTTCCGCCATTAAAACTGTTTCGAACCCACAAACTGTGCATCAGGCCGTAGCAAATACTAGTGCTGTGCCACGCAGAACTGACTAGGCTATATTGTACAAAATCTCTTGTCTGAAAGAACGATCAATGCTTCGCAGGCAAAGGTAATGCTAAACAAAATGAAACTGAGGTCGTATATGTACAAATTGAAGTTGATGTCAAACAGCTGAAAACATTCAACAGTGTCAAACAGTCCACTACGTCTTGAACTGGATCCCAGTCCACATAAACTGGTTGACAAACTGGTGCCAGGAGCCAAATATGGAACCATTTCACTTTCAGAGCCGACAAAGACAAGACACCCAACCGACATCAAAAACCCTGTGCAAAAGTTGCTACGAAGCTGTCCAAGTGACGTGTGGTAACACATCGCTTGATGGTTTTTCTTGTTTGCTGTGGTATCGTAGTGGCATTTTGAATTTTTAGATATTCTGGTAACATGAAACACACACACAAAGTTTGAAGCAGTTTAGAAAGTAACAGTTAGTTTCAAAGGGTACACAGGGCAACCCAAACTACCAATCTTCCTCCATGACCTTACCTCAGCATAAACCAAAGCCTAACAAATAACGTTTTCCATCTTACAGTTTGACCAAAGACAAAGACGAAGAGCTTATGACTCACCATAATTCACTCCACACTGAGCAGAACAAAAAGATCTAACTGCTTGGATCCAAGTAGGGCTGAAGAGCCTGGCGGGACTAAAGAGCTGAAACAGGGCAGTGTCATGAGCTGACACAAACCAGAACAACTTGTTTTGTTCCTCCTCACCTGTTACACAAAATCAAACACGCACATATAGCTTCCAGTCTATAGTGGTATGACAGGAGTTGCAGGTGCATGTCTGCTGATTTACAATGACTCAGGTCAGTTTGTAAGTGGGGTGTAGTAGGGGTGTGTGTGTATCTAAGGCTCAAAAGAGCCGGCCAAATGATTTAACACCATACGGGTGATTCATGTCAAGAAATATAAACAAAAACATATGCAAACTAACATTGGTGCAGTTGGGGCTGCACAATGAATCATAGATAATCATATATTGTGCTTTTCCAAGATTAATAATCATGTATTTTGTGTTATATCATCAACTGCCGTTAAAGTCCTGGTGTGGTATATCAAGCGTGACCAATCATAACCTTTGAATAAACACGTGCACTCGTGTGACCAAAATGAAAGTTACGATGGAGAAGCAGGCAGAGAAACTTTACACAGACCATCTTTTGAAAAACACAGCAATGAGACGTTAGAGAGGGAAATCGTAGTCTGAACGCGAAAACGTTTTTAGTTCCTAAAAGTGGGCCGTCGTCTGTCATTTGGAGAAACTTTGGTTTTAAACAAGGTGACAAACAAGTACAGATTCTGTGAAAAGTTTGCCTTAGGGCTGGTAGCTGCACCTCAAAGTAATAAAGCAGTAATTACTTATTATTAGAATTTTGTTAATAAGGATGACAATGAGAGTAAGACAGTAAGAGTGAAAACTTTCTAGCTGCTGCTGCTACACTGAGATATATTGCTCTTAAAAAAAGTGAAAAAGTGACAATATACGACAAGTGCAATAAAATAATTTTGTTTCCTGGAGACAAAACAACAGGGTTGACAAGTTGCGGCGCGACGGATCACATTTTCTACTGTGCAAAAACAAACTGTTCTGAGTACAGGTTTCCTAACTCGTGTGTCAACAGTAAACAGCGAGAGTACCAAAGTTTGAGAGGGCTATAAAGCTTGCAGGCCTGCTGCGCTGAATATTCAACAGGGTTGTTTTTCCCCTAATAAAAGCCCTGCTCTATGGTCTTGGTTTAATGGAGGGAAAATGCCTCGAGAGAAAGTGGAATATTTTCTCCGAACATCAGCAGGGTTCAAGCTCAAGGCTGTAGGCAGCACAAGAAACGAAGCAGAGGAACTCTTGTTTCGTGTGCAAAAGTTTTAAAAGCCTTTATTTTTCTATTGTTTCCTTACATGTTTCGGCATAAACGCCTTCATCAGGGGTATAAAGGAGAGACGGATCACCAAATCCCCTCTCAACCATCGTAGATAGCATTCTTCTATGGCAGTCACTTTGTTGTGCATGTTTGTGTACTGACAGAAATTGGCAAGTGGCTTATGTGTACATGTAAGCATCGTGTGTGAATGTGCATGAGCGTGTGTGTGTGTGTGTGTGTGTGTGTGTGTGTGTCTGTAGCTGCATAATTGCCGAACAAGCAGTGGCTACTTGTCGTCTCAGCTCTGCATCTGGCCCTCATTAGAAAATGCCTTTGAAGCTTTGGAGGAGAAGCTGCTGCGCTGACTGTGGAGAAGACGGGAGCGGGTGAGGAGGCCGGACGCCTGCAGACTGACATTCACTACCGTTTGGCATCGTTAGCCGTGGCGCTGACCCGGGCTTGTGCTGTGCGGCGGTTCCCTTCCCTTTGATGTCCTACTTGAACCTGCTGAGTTCGCCCCTCAAAAGCCTGTCTCAAAGCCTCGTAATTATCCCCGCAAGAAAGGACCAAGGCAGAAGAGTGAAAATCAGCCGAGAGGGTTTTGTCTTCCATATTGTGTTTCCGCTGTCAGGGGAGCGAAGTTCTCGCTCAAGAAGTCACAAGGTCAGGGAAGGAAAAGAAACCGTCGTCTTGAGGGAGGCTTGAATGCAGGCCTGAATTACACTTCAGTCCAGTGTGTGTTTCAAGTGGCTGGAAGTTAGATTTCCAATCCTCAGGCAAGACGGGAAGCTTTTGTCACAGCACACCAGAAGTTATCTTCATATAAATGTGTCAACTCTTTGCATTCCCATCAAAGGTCCATGTGCATAAACAGTGCTAAGGACGGCACCAATCCCAAAAGAGGGGACACCAAAAGTTAATGTCATGCCATCAAAACGTTTAAAACGAGCACTGTACCTTTACAAATGGGTCCTGCATGCCAGTCTTCAAATCGACAGTGAGAGCGCCCCCAAAAACAAAACTGTAACCCAATCTGGACTTAAGGTGCTCAAATATCAGGAGTGTTCCCTCACAAGCAGCCTACCATGACTCTAGTACGGCAAACTCCTACTACATCTAGGCCGTCTGCATACGATGCCCACAGGCATCCATAAAGAGAGGACGAGTCAATCTTCTGCCAGTCGAGTTACTGTAATCACACATGAAGTTATTTCTGGTACTGTCACTTTCAACTCCCTGCTGTTCTTCTTCACGTTCACCCACAGGCCTTGTGCACAAGACTAGAACATAGCATTTGAGAACTACAAGCATTTTAAAATCATTTTTAAATTTACCATATATTGTACTTTTGCAAAATCCGCTGGCGGGTTCAAATGCATTGCAAATGTGGGGAAGGTTTAGGGTAAACTAGGTCGCACTGAATGATATACATTCAGAAGCTGAATGTCTGTGAGAGAAGGCAAAAGCAGGTCATTTAGTCAAGAGGTTCATTTCTTCCAGAGGATAATTTCTAGGCACGCAGCAGGGTAAATGTGTACTTACTGAACAGACACCATAAGAGACAATAACACTGGCGGCTCAAAAGTACTGTGGTTACCAAAAAAATACCTCTTAAATCGACTAGTCAGCTTGGAACCCATTTACACACAGATGACCTATAAGACATGTATTCAGCAATCAAATTTTAAGGAGAATATAGGTGGAAATTCATACCAGAGTCTATGGAAAAATTCAGAAAATTCTCTTGTCCTAATCTTCTGCTCTCAAGTCAAGTGTCTTTAGTGGCTGATTGGCTGGTAACACACACACACACACACACACACACACACACAGGAGTGGAGCTCTCATTTTAGAAAGGTGCCTTGGACTGCTGAAGCCTCTACTTTAGGAATGTACCTCATCTGGTTCAACAGTTTGTCTGGCTCGACAGCAGCTCTCCCGAAGTTCGGCTTCCCCTCACAAGACCCCTGTACGAGACTGTCCAACGCAAACAAAACAGCAAATCTGATAATTGTAACAGGATTCCCCCTCTTTGCTCGGCGGGGGTTTGAACGACCGAGAACAAGCGGCAAGGCTTCAAAGAAACGTTAAAAATAGAATAGAGAAGAAAAGAAAGATCTCTTACTGGATTCCAGAGTGTGTTTGTGTGAGTTCTTTGAAGATGTGGTTTTGATTGTAAAACTCCAATAGTAATCAGGTGCCTCAGTGCCTTTTTCTGACATGCTCCAACAAACGTTTATGCCAAACTCCAAAGAGTTTTGCCTTTTATTAGTTCAATTAGTTCAAATTAGAGTTAGCCTACAGGTCACCTAAGGCAACAAGACAGAAGTTGTTCGCAAAGAAACAAAAGAAGTGCAATTTATTTACACCAATAACTATCCTTTGGATTAAGATTAGTCCTCAATAATTTAAGGATTGTTTTCATACTCATGTTCCTCAAAATGTCCTTATACTGTAGCAATCACTTAGTGTTGAATTTAAGAAGACTGCAAACAGCTCTTTCTTTTAGATCAGACTCAATCCTCAGTCATCCAAGGATTGTTTTCACCTTTCATACCAATTGTTCCTCAAAATGCCCGAATACAGAGGAAAGGATAGCATTGCCCTTTTCACCAGAAACGGTATGGTACATCATTAATCAACCTATTTGGCTCACTACAGGATGAAGTTGCCCCTAAGCACTGATTTAGGACTTCGCCCTCTCTGTTCAGGACACACGACTCTCCTCCTGCCTTCCCTCCAGACACAGCAACTCCTTCTGCTGACAACACTGCCCCCTAGGGGAAAAAAGACACCTCAACTAGTACGACTGCAGACCATGAGGCTCACTTCCCCAAATCCAACACACAATGATGTAGTCAGTAGAAAACTGTGTGGTCGCTGGTACTGCATGTTTTTATTTAAACATCACACATCATCCTGAAATTGTCCACACATGAACAAGCTTTACCCTCACAGTGTTAACTCAAATAAACATAAATAAAGTGAAACTATCTGTTTCAGTACAGCATTAAAGTGCTCAAAAGCTCTCCAGGGGTCCCAACAGAGGCACAAGTGCAACCAGAATTGTAGCAGCCTTTCTCACCAAGATGTAGTCGAGATTTGAGCCGGTTTCCAAACAGCAGAAGAGCCGTACACATGAAACACGCTCCTGTAATTACACCGTCATTTCACATCGCCGTTTCGTTTGGCACACTTTCCCTCTCATCGTCATCCAGCACCCCCTGTATCGCTTGCTTGATCTGTTGAAGCTTCCACTGCTTCACTAGCCTGTGCCGGGCTGCTCTCCTCTCATTTCACTCTCCCTAACTAAGGCTCTGTCATTCTCTCTCTATACCGCCCTCTCTGTCCCCTCCCCCATACACACCCTCCTCTGTCCGGCCTGCACTTGACCAAGGACAGGCTGGAGCCACTTATTTGTTTAGCTCTTGAGTGGAGCCAGGAAGGCTGAAGGGGCCCACGGGCCGATGAACACCACCCTCCACCCCCACGCAGGGGACCATCCTCAATGGGGCAACATCCGAACTAGCCCAAACGGCCTCAAGAAGTCACTGCAATTCATCACATTTACTTGAGCACCTCGAATGCGAATGCGATCCATTCAAAACCTTGGAGGAAATCTTGACCATGGCCGAAGATGCGGCTGGTCGGAGATTGGTTCTGATGCGATGGCTTCCTCCTTGAGTATGTGCAAACAGACTCAAACAGACGCCGTGATTTTATTGTTGAAATCCCCTTTGAACATTTAACATTTGTCTTCATAATGTTGGATGAATGCAGTATGTCTCTTCTTGCTCTCCAAAACAACCTAGGATAGATAAGTTTGCTTTCACCCAACCTTTGACAAACCTAAACCCTTCAGATGAAGTCACTAATGGCGCTTTTCCACTGCATAGTACCTACTCGACTCGACTCTACTCTACTCGGCTTTTTTGGTTTTCCATTGCCGAAATTTGCGGATGGTACCTGGTACCGGGTACTTTTTCTAGTACCTGCTCTCTCCAGGTTCCATGCAGGTAGAGCCGATACCAAAAACTGACGTGAAACACTGCAGACCACTGATTGGTCAGAGAGAATCATCACGTTTGCGGACATATATTGTCAGTGAGTTTCCTTATTCTGGACTCTGGCTAAAAACAGCGCTACAGACAAAGTTGGCGTGAGAACACAAGTTACAACTTAAACAACGACTTATCCTGGCTTAACCTTTGTGTTGAGAAAACATACACCACGACAAAAACGTTGAATGAATCACGTACAATTTATTGAAAAGTAGGTCCCGTCGAACGCATTCATTCAAGTCATTTCCGTGTCGAAAGTTACGTACTTGAAGAAATTTTACAACACCGGTCACAAGCTTCCACAGTGCGATGGCCACTCGCTTCTTTAAAGGTACGCACCTGCGGAAGGTTGTGCTACATTCCGATAATGAAAAACACCATCCCTTCGATATCCTCATAGTTGTATAGCCTCCCTCCATTGTTCACACGTGTGTGTGTCGCGGTGAAGTGACGTCACGGCGTCGCCGCTATGACGACCAGCTACACTGACGGGGTACTATCTGCAGTGGAAAACGAACGAGTAGTAAAGTAGAGTAGAGTCGAGTAGGTACTATGGCAGTGGAAAAGCGCCATAAGTAGTAGCAAGCTCCACTGAGAGACTGTCACTCCACGTGCTTTCACTTCTCTGTTGTCAGCTCGGTCAAAGAGACATTGTGGGAGAAATTCCCCGTCTTAAGTGCTCCCATGTTTGCTTTTGTGCTAAGTGAGCCCACTCTCCTGACCTTTTGAAGACGGACCAATAAGATCCAGCGCTGCGTCCTCTGCTGCCCTTCTCCTTTGACAGCCAGCCAGACAATAACGAACAAGCTAATTAAACTGATGACAGCCTGGCGGGGAAAGGAAGCTCTTTCACTGGGGGTTTACTGAATTAAAGCAAAAGACACCAAGAGCTGGCCTTAAAGCCACCCTCCAGTGAACTGACAAACCATTTGAAAAATTTCAAACAAATTATTGGTTTACAAAGGAAAGGGGGAGTAACAACCGATTCCTGCCAATTGAAACAGGCCCAGCTGTACATTTCCACCCTGACTCACCTTAACCTCATTTTGACTGCCATTCAGAGAGGCTTGGGAATCTAATTGTCTGGAAGAGGCCTTCAATTTAGCACTTATCAAATGGGCTGATTTGTTGTATATGTATGCCATATGTATAGATATGTGGTTTTATGCTACAGCCTCATCTAATTTGATGTCAAAGTGCTGTTGTTCTGCAGGCTACTTGTTTTTGTTGCACTCTGTGCCGTTTGTTTTTCTCGCCGTTACACACAGGGCGAAGAGAGGAAATATTGTAATAGGCTGAGCATCCATGAGCGACGCAACAAAGAAGTAATTGTGAGTTTTGTGCTGCTTTGCTCTGTGTGGCGTCATTTCAAAAAGATCAACATCAAGAAGAAGGTTTTGTAGGTTTTGTAACAGTGTCAAATTTATTGTGCATGTGAATGCCTGAAACATAATTATAACATTCAAACTTAGTAAGGAAGTAGAGGCTTAGAAGAAGCATTTGAAGGTAACAATAGTCAACAAAAAGCATAGTGATGTGGGAAAATATTGAGTTTATTCTGCAATCTGTTTCATGTGCTGCTATTTTAGATGATAATTTATGGATAATTTGGTGACAGAGTTAAATGCACTGCCCTGCCGGTGTAAGCCTGTACATCTTGGTAACCTTGATGGCCTGTTTGTCAAGCAGATAACTATGTTAGGATTTCTTTTGGAGCCGGGCAAAACCTCGTCTGTCTTCATTAGTGCTGGTCTCTCGCGGAAAGACTTTTGTTTGGCCCGCCCAAACACTTGAGCTGCTGTACCAATCATGGTGTTAATGAGTCACGGGCAATTCTACGCTGGATTAGTGCCAGGGAAAAGGAGGGGTTATACCAATGTATGGAATGCTGCTCAATTTGCCCTCATAATGATTAAAGGGTATCTAGACAAGAGGGGAGGGGATGGCAAATTAGCCATCCTAACACAACAAGTTGTCACGCAAGCTTATCCTGCATACTATGTGTCAGTATTCATCTCGCTTTTGGAACGCTCTCCAGCCTGAGGCTCTCCTGTCGGTTGTGGAGACGCTTCACTGTGCTGGACCGGCGGTCGCTTTCACAGCAGACTCTGACTGACTGAGGCCGGACCAGCGCCAAAGCTCAGACCCCGGGGGAGGGTCTCGAACCCCGGGAAAGTTACGTAGTTTTAATTAAGACTTATTTATAGTTGTTTGTGTTTGTCTATGTTGCGTGTAGTTTATGTTACATGTTATGGATTTTAAAGGCGCAGCTTAGAGTCGTAGTATCGGAGTGGGGAAAGCAGCTGATCGGGAGCTAAACAGATTCTGCAGTGCCGCTGCAGGTGTGTCCTGATAGCACGTGTGAGTTTGTAGTTTAGAGTGATTTCGTTTACGGTGCAATATTGTGTGTGGTGCCCTGAGGGGACGTAATCCCGGTGTGTGCAGTGCAGTATCAAGTTGCAGTGCCCTAAGGGGGTGTAATTTCTGTGTGGGGTGGGTTAGAGTGGCGAGTGCCCATACACCTGTTTTCAGCCCATGGACGGGAGTATTAGGACTCAGGCTGTGTCCGATCTACCTGTGTGCAGGCTGTTTGCTCCATGAATTGTACCAATAAAGATTATTATTTTCTATTACCCTTGGGTCTCCTTCTCGTCTTAATTGTGTGCACAGTAGAAACATTCTGTGTGCGGGCTCTCTACATTCTCACACCTGAGACAAGGTTAATTACACGAGAATCGTTTTTGAATCGGGAATCGTTTTGAATCGAATCGTGCACCCAAGAATAGAAATCGAATCGATTCTTGAGATACCGAAAGATTCTCACCCCTACTGGGAACTGAAGTGTGTAACCACTAGACACCCTGTTGCCCAATATGGCGGGATTTACACATTTTGCCCGCCTCTTACCATTTCACCCCAGGTTTGCTATATCACTATGCGGAGGTGACACAAGCCTTCTGTGTGGGGGGAGTGTGACGATTACCAAGCGGTTATACCCTCATTTATGGAAACCACATAGTGGGTCTTGGGCTTGGCTTGTTTTGAATGGAACATCAGGCCATGGGTTTTTGGGAGCAGCCATTCAAAATCAATCAGCACTCCCTCAAGCGCCTGTTTTTCACCTCTAGGGTCTGCAGCCCCAGCTGTGCCATGGTCCAAATCCTGGGAACAAAAGACGGCCTAGCATCACCAGGGAGTGGGAATGACACCTCCCGGCCTCAGGGGCTTTCAACCACAAGATGAGCATCAAACAGCCTCCAGAATAAAAAGGTGTTTCCATTGAATGTTATATCAAAACCATCAAACCGCATGGCTTTTGAAAGCAGCGAGTCCTTAAACTGATCGCAAGCTGTTGATAAATGTAATCGCTGAAAGGCGAGTAGAAGGCAGCGACTGAGAATGAGACCAACAGGTGACAGAACAGCTTGTATGCAAGAAGACCACGCGGTGTGGATTTAAGATGAGCAGATTAAAGCAATCCTAACTCACAAGAGTAGATACAGATACTGAATAGCCATTTTAAAAGGTACACCGCTGTTGTTTTCGTCTCGTCTGCATCATATCCCTTTCCTGCTGCTCTTCAGTTAAATCCATTCTCTGGGTGCTTTGAACCGTTGCGCACCTTTCTATTGGTTGCTTGTAATGTTGGTGATCTAATAATTTCAGTTTTTTTATATTGTAAGATGCTCTGGACAAAAGCCTCAGAAAAAAACACCTAAAATTGAAATGTAATGTCAAACATATTCATGTCCATCTGTTGAGCACCTCATCCCCAGCTGGCCCTGACGCTAGCTGGCTTTTGTCCCCATCTCAGTGTGCTCTCAGCTGGCCCCATTGTTTATCATGGAGGGGATAGGAGCATAATGCTTAATAAGGTGACATCAGCGGTCAGGCCTGATTAACTGGCTTCAATGTCGTTTGTCATCGGGGATATAATGCATGCTAATCTGGAGGACTAGCAGTTATCCCTGCTCAGTCACTAGGACTCCATAGCCTTGCAATGATAAAGCAACCAAACGAAGCCAAACTGCAGTGATTAAGATTCCATCTGGGCTTGAGTGCAAAAAGACTCATTATACCACCTTGTGAGGTATTTAGAGGAAGTTAAGGTCACCTTATCCATAAGATCACCAAAATGGGAATTTTTTTAGATCAATTCAGTAAACAGTGAGAAGCAGAATAAGGTGACTGAAGCTCTAAAACCAGCCATTTACTTCTCATCAACTCACAACCCTAGCCTTACTTTCCAGCTCAATCTTTTCATTGAGACAAACCACTCTTCTGTTTGTCAGAGGCAGCACCCCAAAGAGGGAACTGAAGGATGGACTCAAGCATGTGAAAGAAAATAAAGTAGACAAGAGAGGAAAGGAGGTAGAGAGTGTGGACTAATCCCATTAAAGTGGCAGCTAAATGATTTGTTCCACTGAGAGAAGGGGAGATGGGGGGTGGAGGGGTTTTCTGGGGGATGACAGTGGCGATGGGGAGCGTTGAGGTTCAATCCTCTTCCAAAAGAAACCTCTCTCTTCTTCTTCTGTTCCACTCTCTCCCTGTTAGCAGCCCCTGCCATCCTCATTGACAGCGCCCAAAGCTGTCCACACATGCCACTTTACTCCCAACGCCGAGGAATTCACAAATTTGAAAGTCTAATTGCTTCCCATGGGCAAACGAGGGGGAAATGTTAGAACAAAAGGGGAAAGCGTGGAGAGAGTGGATAGGGTTTCTGACACGCCAGATTCACCATGGAATTCAGCCACTGCACCATGACCCACAAACACATTTAAACCGAGTCTGAGGAAGTCTCCTTGTCCCCCTCCGAAATACCCACTCAGATGAAAAAAAATTCTACTATGATTAACGAGATTAAGAGAGTCGAGCTATGAGCAGCTTCGGGACCCTCAGCTAAGAAGACAAATGCCAATCCAATCTGGGGCATTCTGTTCACGTACACATGGAAAAACACTGTGTATCAAACACAAACCACAGACCCAAAACAGTCCCTGAGAGGTGTGTCCTTCAGCGCTGACAGTCTGACAGACACATGGGTAGTTTCCACTGTAGGAGACCGCATGCCAACAAAGAGACTCACTGTCTTCATACAGTGCACTTGAGCAGCTTCAGGAAGTCATTAAAACAGCAAATGGATCTTTGGCACTAAGGTAGGTAGGTGTGTGTCAGTGTGTGTGTGTGAGAGAGAGAGAGAGAGTGAGAGTGAGAGTGAGAGAGAGAGAGAGAGAGCGCTCACAAAACATCAAACATGGATTTCCCCCCACAGAACCAATTATGAGTTTTGGCAAAAAAGGAATTGAATAAAATCAATAGTGACAGTGTGACAAATTCACTATCAGTTGTATTTTTTTGCATCTGAGCTTGCTGGCACAAATATGCCTCCATATTCAAAGTTATTTCACACTCATGAGACGAGGGAAGTGAAGCTGAAATGGATCGAAGTAGGGTCAATCAGGGTGATCCTAATTCTTTGTATATTGATCAAAATCAAAAGTTTTCTTGAAATGAAAAGTATAAATTTGAGATTAAAACGCTATTTAAAGTGGTAATCCGCGAGATCTGTGGTCATTTGATTTTGGCGACATCTTTGTTGCCAAGCGCTCATCGCTGTGGTGTTTCTGCACTGCACTTCCCAGAGATCACCTGTCAATCAAACAGTGTCCAGTACATTTTCCTTGAAATTTCTGTTGATGAAGTTTGAGTTTCTGTAGGTCGCTCTTTTCTTTGTCTGTTCAGCCATGGTGGCTATCACTGCTCATGCTAACTACCCAGTTCTTCTTCTGTTTATTCCAAACAAGCCGCTGTTTCTGCTGCCAGTAACGTAAAACACATCACTTCCTGTGTGTCAGAGGATTTTACTCAGGGAAGTCCTACCAGACACCGGGTGTTTAGAACAACAAATGTAAAAACTTTAATAAACTGGTTATAGGTTGAATCACTGTTGTGTTATATCAATCGGCAATTGAGAGTAGCAAAACGGACATTTTGAGGATTATTTACTTTAATTGCCTACATAAACATGTAAGCATACACAGTTATAAACCTTAAACATACAAAAAAATTGAAATCTTGCCTCGACATTCAAATTACAAGCTTGTCCTTTGCTGTGGCCTTAAGGCAGCGCTCCACGTTAAAAAAAGAAGAGAAGTGAAAGCGAGGATTCCCAGCCCTTGTTGACCAGAGGAAGCTGTAATAACTGTGGGACTAACTAATGACTTCCGTGTCGTCCTTTTCATTACCCTGGCCTCAGCCAGCGGCCACAGGGTCATAGGCTACAAAAACAGTAGCATGCCTTCATAGGTATAATGCAACACATTGTATTGTGT
>OMLI01018690.1:0-12153 GCA_900302605.1 Rondeletia loricata
CTCTGCACAGGATGTCCCACATCTCCTGCACTGGCCTATTCCCTGTCCTACACACCCAGCCCAAGATACCCACTATTTAACTTGATCATGGTTGACAGAGTGGCTAATATGATTTCAGTAGTGGTTCATGTTTGCACTAGTGAATGTTGATTTCTGTAACCCACACAAAGGTCATTCAGTGAGGTGTCAGCAGTTTTTCCTGGCTCGCCTTGAATGCCCCAGTCAATGACATTGATATTTGGCTTAATGTTCTCCAAATAATCACTCATTTGTAGGCTATTCATTGCAATGATGGGACTCCATTTTCATGCACATTCTCCAGCTTGTGCCTTCTTGGCTGGAGCTGAGGGAATGCAGACTTGCCAAGTCCGCTGCCTGTCTTCTCTTTCTCCTCTGGGTGTCAAGATTCTTGCTCATCTTCCTAACCTCCTCCACTCCTCCTCTGCTCTCTCCCCTCTCTCCCTCTCACAGAGCAATTGCTGGAGTTCATGCATCAACTGCCAGCGTTTGCCAACATGACCATGTCAGTGAGGAGGGAGCTCTGTGCCGTCATGGTGTTTGCTGTGGTCGAACGCGCTGGCACCATCGTTCTCAACGATGGTGAAGAGGTGTGTATTTGTGCGTGCGTGCGTACGTACATATTTTCACGTGCATAAGTCCTATCTTGTGACTTTGTCTTGCCTTCGATTGTGTTTGTATAGTCGTGTGTCTCTCGGGGGAACCGAACTTGTCTCGCCCCTTCACGCCAATGAAGCTTTCTTCTTCCATTTGATGTTTTTTCTGCTCTATTAAACCTGAATGACAGCCATCCTTTGTCGTCTGGGTATTGTAGGATCCCCTAGGCAACCAGAGCAGGCATCACTTATTCTCTCCCTCTCTGGTCAAGACAAGACTCGAGCTTCAATGAAGCCAATTTGGTTCGTTTTTGTGCTATGATGCACTCAAACAGTAGAGAGCAAGACTTGCCTTGAAGGCCTGACCTCTTCAGTAAATGTCCAGTCATAGAGAAGTCAGGGTCCATTGAGCATATTGCTGCTGTCGGGGTGGAAAACCTTGCATCTCCAAAATGTCAGCTTTTCAACCTTATTTTTTAGATTTATTCCATTTTGTATACATTCAATTAAGTATTACTTGCAACGAGGCTTTGAGTGTGTGGCAACTCCTGATTTAAGACCACAATAATCCTGTGCTATCATCTCTCTATCCCTCTGAGGACAGTCAGAAACCATCTGTTAGTGCAGCAGTCCCCTTACAGTTAATGCATATAAATAAATATAAATAAATAAAGATAAATAACTTTTAACTCGTTAAGGGAGTGTAGCTAGATTAAACTTAATCCGCATTGAAAAATTATTGTTATATTATTTCTCCTTCTCCCTCTTCTCCTTCTCTTCTTCCACTTGTTTGTTTTCTTGTTTGTGTCCTCCTTTTTCAAAATTCTGACTGCTCTGACCATGTGTTACCCCTCCAGCTGGACTCATGGTCGGTGATCCTGAATGGCTCGGTGGAGGTGACGTACCCCGAGGGCAGGACGGAGATCCTGTGTATGGGGAACAGCTTCGGGGTGTCGCCAACCATGGAGAAGGAATACATGAAGGGCGTCATGAAGACCAAGGTGGACGACTGCCAGGTAGGAGCCTGCTTTGAAACAACGAGCTGTGTAGCTCCTTGAGTTTAGCCTGGCGCCGACACTGCCAGGGTTAGAAGTTCCATTCCCTTTGTAGCTCAGTGGGGAAAGCGTGGCACGAACCCTGCCATGTTTTGGTTTGAATTCCCACTGGGACCCGCTCATGCTGAAAGTATATGCACTCATGGTACTGAAAGTTGCTTTGGACTAAAGCGCCCACCAAATGGTGCATGGAATATGAGAAACTCCCGCTTTGATTATAAAAAAGAGCAAGATAGAATTATTTACATTATGCACTCAAACTGATTAAAGTGCAAAATAGGAAAAGTGTAGAAAGTGAAACCGTTTGGATCCTTTAATCATCCTCCAGTTCCTCAGGAGCCTGGATGGAAAACTCTGGGTGTGTTGCCCAAAGCCAGGCTCATCAGCTGGGGATACTGCAAACTGGAAGCTGTGTCCTCCTTTTGCTTTCCCGAGTTAAAAGAAAGTAAATTCTCAGTGCCTCATCAGTGATGCCATTTGTTCATTAATTTATTAATGCGAATAGTAGTTTTGTTGCTATATTGACCTGCTTTCTAGTCTTTTAACTTTCAATATGGCATTGAATATTTGTATTATGAATTCCAATCAGTTGTAAAACTTTCAACAGTCTGCTGCTAGAAAATAGATAATGAGATTTGCCTAACGATTTGCCTCTAGTTGTTGATACTTGATAGTTGTATCTCTGATCCAGTGTAGTGTAACACAGCTAGACTTGGCGATCCGTTTCAACCTGGGACATACATGCTCAAAATGTTTGTACTTGCATTACTGTAAGGCACTTAGGATAAACACATCCACCAAAAAGCATATGTTATGTTATATGTAGTATTGTCACAAAACAGTGCGTGTCAAGATTTGTTAAACCTCTCACTAATTCTTGTATGCCTTTTCCTGTCTTGTCCAGTTTGTGTGTATAGCCCAGCAGGACTACTGCTGCATCCTCAACCAGGTAGAGAAGAACATGCAGAAGGTGGAGGAGGAAGGAGAGATCGTTATGGTGAAGGAGCACCGCGAACTGGACCGCACCGGCACCAGGAAAGGACACATCGTCATCAAGGTGACAAACCAGAATCCAGTCTGTAAAGTCCATTTTGTTAATAGGCTGGTGTGAGGGCCGATCTAATACAAGACGTTTAGCACAGGAGGCTTCAGTGGAAACCAAAACCCTTAACTGTAGTGATGTTTAAGTTGATTTGGATTCTCATTAGCTGGTTACACACTATATCTTCAGAAACAAACTCCACTGGAGAAGCATTCTTTTGTATATTGGTACAATGAAAAATAAATAAGGATAAAACTTGTGGCTATATAGTGTATAATCCCTCTCCACACTGAAACACAAAAGCAAAACCATTAGTGCTCAAAAGGAAACTAAAGAGTCAACAGCCAACCAAATTAAGAAGTTGCCTCTAGATATTTGAACAGATCTCTGCAAGCCAATCACATGTTTCATGAACAGTCTGGACTTGGATTCATTTCAAACCAGTAAAACCACAATGTTAAACCTCAGGGCACAACGGAGCGTCTCACCATGCACCTAGTGGAGGAACACTCGGTGGTGGACCCCACCTACATCGAGGACTTCCTGTTGACTTACAGGATCTTCCTCTCCAGCCCCATGGTCGTGGGCAAGAAGCTCCTGGAGTGGTTCCACGACCCAAGTCTCAGGGACAAGGTAGCACAAAAACATATACACTAGCACTTTTATACACTAGCACAAAAACACTGTAAACTGTATGTTGACCTGTGTTGAACTCTGCTGAACTTGTGATCGCCCCAGGTTACACGGGTAGTCTTGCTGTGGGTGAACAATCACTTCAACGACTTTGAGGGCGACCCCGCCATGACTCGCTTCCTGGAGGAGTTTGAAAACAATCTGGAGAGAGAAGTAAGCGTAACAAGTTTAATAAAGTCCACACAGATTTCTATGATACAAAAAAGTAAATTGGAATATTGACATTTGTTTCACTTCCCTCATATTTTCGTGTTTTTGTACAGAAAATGTGCGGGCACCTAAGACTGTTAAACATAGCGTGCGCTGCTAAAGCCAAGCCGCGGCTGGTGACGCTAACCAAGCCGTCCAGGGACGCTCCACTGGCCTTCAGCCTTCTCGGAGGTCAGGAGAAAGGCTTCCGCATCTTCATCGATGCCGTGGAGCTGGGGAGCAAGGCAGCAGAGGCAGGCCTTAAGCGTGGAGATCAGGTAAGACCATCTTCATCCTCACCATTTTCACTTTCATTGTATTTTAGGCATCTAGCTGAGGTTCTTATCAAGAGAGCCTTACAATAAGGGAACAGGTAGGTTTTCGGTGTCTTGCTGAAGGACACTTTGACAGGTCACAGTTGGTGCAGGCTGTTGATGGACACACATTAGCTGTTGCGGGGACTTTTCGGTTAGGGGATGGTCTGTCTAACCACTAGGCCACCCTGCTGCCCCACCATTCACCATAACATTGTCTTTGTCAACGTAATCTGCCACCACGTGTCGTCTATGTTTTGCCTCGGCTGTTGTGTATGTAAATGCAGCTGCATATAGCCTTTAAGTTTAGAAGTCTCAAAAATGTAGTTTTCTCTGTGGGCTACATTTCTGGCGAGAAATCACTGCAGTCACACAGACCAGTACTTGAATTGATCAGTTTTTTCATGTTTAATATTCATTTCTGAAATTGGTTTTACATTTTATTCTAACTAGCATTAAAAAGGTAAACAATTTTTTTTAACTTGACTTCTCAACCATTTTCACACTCAGCAGTCCTCAGGGGTTTAAGCAAAGTCCCTTAATCCTTGAAACTATCTTGAGTGTCTCTGGATGCGAGTTAAGCCCTCTTGACTCCAAACATCCCCTGCAGCTGTTTCCTCAAAAGGAAGTGGGGAAGCTGACATCCTGGGAAGCATTTACCCCCCTACCCACCCACCGCTTCATTTACACAGCTTCATTTACTATCATCATTCACTCAGGGTGTATCATTTCAGAGCTCTGGTATTAATCTCAGCTGGTTTGTCATCGGTCCATTAGCAGTAGTGCCTCAGCGCTGAACTCCAAGCAGGGTCCCACTAATAAGTGCTGATCCCAAAACAGATATTTGGTCTTGTTGGTCAATCATTACTGGCCTAATGACAGCAGAGGATGGCCTGTACTTACATTACAGTAAAAGGTGACTTCCTTTTCCAGTAAAGAGGAAGTGATGAATGCTGGCTAGCTGGTTGTACGTGAATGTAAAGGTTGGGCCCCTTTAGGGAGGTCGAGCTGCTACGCCAAAGGCTAATATGCAACCAGGTTGGGGGTGAGGTGGCCCCAATTCATGTCGCTCTTATATGTCGGACCAAATGTCATGTCTTACAACATGCTGGCATTTGGCAATTAAATGTTTCCTTGTTCACTGGCTACCACACATAATTAATAGAACATTACTAGACACATTTCCTGATTGTAAGGATCCACTCTTCATTTCTGCACAGATCCAATATGGCATGCAGCTTGGCGTGACATGGTGACCAGTGAAGCAGAGGTGTCACAGAGTAGTTCCCTTTGCTTAGCTCACTGGTGGGTTTTGCTTGCAGACCAGTGTAGCAGTTCAGTTCCTAATCCACATGTGTAATAATGCAGTGGGTGGCTGTAGATTTAGATTGGATGGAGTGTGGGCAGTCCACTCACCTCAGTATGTTTTGTTTTATTGAGACAAAGAGATGCAAAGCTGTGAGGGACACAGAATTGGGAAGACACAGGTGAGAAGGCTCTGGCGAGATTTGATCCAAGGCTAGCAACGGCATTTGTGGGTGTAGAGACAGGAGGCGTAACCACTGCACCATCACTTAGATTGTTTTTCTTAATTGTAATATTCCTGGTAACGATATTAGGATTATATTATGGACCATCGGGTAAAATGCACCTGACGGATTTCTCCCCTCATCTCTCTGCAGATCTTGGAGGTGAACGGGCAGAACTTTGAGAATGTCCAGCTCAGCAAAGCCAACGAGATTCTGAAGAACAACACCCACCTGTCCATAACTGTGAAAACAAACCTTTTAGGTAAGGCTCTTTGATACCAAATATGTCAATCAAACCAACGTAAGCGTAATTCTTATACCCTTTTCAGCACCTTGTGAGGAATAGTACTTTATGTCCTTTGTCTTGTGTCCTTTCACTACAGAACGTATTACCTATTCTGAAACAAATACAGCTGAACTCTTTGTGGTGCTCAAAAAACAAAGAAAGACAAAGGTGCAAAAGGCCCAAACTGGCAAAAACTGATATGAATGATGCTTTTATTCAGCAGTTACAAAGAACATATTGTGGCTACACAGCCTTCATGAGCCAAAACATCGTCATTGTGACGGCTGAATAAAGACACGGCTCATCCCTTTACCATCCTCTTTTGTCTCTTCCCTCCTCTTCCTCAGTGTTTAAAGAGCTGCTAACCAGGCCAGAGCATGACCACGACTTGGACGGTGAGGAGGAGCAGGATAGGAAGAATGGAGCGCCCCACCTCCCAAAGATCGGGGACATCAAGAAGGCTAGCCGCTACTCCATCCCTGACCTGGCAGTGGATGTGGAGCAGGTGATGGGCCTTGAGAAGGTCAGCAAGAAAGCCAAGGCCAACACGGTGGGGGGACGCAACAAGCTGAAGAAGATCTTCGACAAGACGCTCACCAGCATCCTGCCTCCCAAACCATACAAGTAATGATACTAAGAACTAATAACGACATTTGCATAGTGCTTTTCTTAAAATGAATAAAACAAACACAGCAACAATCAGTTGGATATTATTAAAGCTGCACAAGGCACGTTGGCGTCTCCAGATGGCAGCGACATGTAACTGTTTGAAATATTTGAACTTCATTACCCAGAAATCATGTAACATGGTGTCAGTAAACTATACACAGTACAATCATTTTTACCAACCTGGCCAGTCTGTGATCGCTTTATACCAAATTATACCAAAGGGACTTTCTCTGGACGTGGCTCTTACTCGCTGCTGTTTAGGAGACCGTTTGTATTTTGCTCGTAAGTTTTGATTCGTCACTTCCTGTGTGAGGGGAAGTGTCCATACCCGACACCAGACTGTTATTTGGGCAAATAGGATTAATCTACAGGGTCTCAATTAGTGACTCTCTGTTGCAGCTCCACTTTCTTATTTATGTTGATAAGAATAGGATATTTAAAAAATCTTGCCTGGTGCAGCTTTAGCGAGACCAATTCACAATATTGGTGTGTTAGTGCTAGGCACAGGTCTCAAATTGTTAGTTCTGTTCACTGGCCCAGATATCAGCCTGTCATAACTCAAGCCGACCGAGATAAGGTGTGAAATGTGGGTTTGTTTTATATAGAATACACTGTGTGGATTGCAGAGCCAGAGATGCTCATAGCAAATATCGCCCTCTGCCTTTTGCCAATAGAACTGCTGTCTTACCCCTCCCATACTCTCCCTCTTGTTTCCATAGCGACATTGGCGTGGGCCAATCGCAAGACGACAGCATCGTGGGGATGAAGCAGTCTAAACAGATCCCACCAGCTCTGCCTGTCAGTGGCAACCTCTCCTCCTCAAACCCAGACCTACTGCAGTCTCACCACCGCATCCTCGACTTCAACAACCAGCCTGGTGTGTATTAGACTGCTGTGTGGACATGATTACAAAGACTGGGGAGATTGTGGCAGTTGCATTACAAGAAATGTCCATTTTAATCTCATATTGAGTGTTAAAATCGTATTTTTCTTAAAATAAGTGGAATAAATGTGCCGTTTAGGGTGAGGTAATTTCACTTGTTTTCAATAGAGTTTCAAGAATTTCCTTCAAACTGTTGACATCATCATTGGCATCAAGGTATAGTTTATTTGCATTATTGATTTGCATTAGAAACAAGTGAAATGTTCTTACCCTGTTGGCATTTAAGACTGAATACACAATTAAATTGCTTGTCAAATTGATTATTTCTGTAGTTTATAGTGTCTGTAGGAAGGCTAACACAGATGGTGTCTTAGGGCCCTCTAAATTGCTATTAAGAAGCTTGCCGTTTAAAATAATTAATATTGAGAGTGATGTTCAATTGATAGTGATAAATTGTGTCCCAAACAAGATAATTTAAGTTTTTGGATTATATAATGTTGACTGCATTCAGTATTAAAATGGAATAGAATGAAATCAGATCTTCTAATTGTCGTATGGACCTTCCCTAAAGAAAAAGTGATTGTTCAGAAGTCCTACTTAACATGATGATACAGTACATTGACCTTCCTGAGCCTGTAGGCTGTACTATCATAGAATGGTATCCATTATGTTACACTGTCAGCCATGCAGAGCCAGTAGTAGACATGTGGTATCTTTACTTTCGAATTTCATTAACTCTTATCCATCACACATTGTGTTCTTCCAGCCCCAGTCACACTGAGTAAGTATCTGCTCTGCTCTGCCCATGATTCTGCTTTTCCTCCTAGCCTAACCTCTACTCTCACAAACTTTCTCTGAACCTGAAATGGGTTTCCATGCAGGCTCTAAAGGGTTAAAGTTTCTAACTGTGATCTTGATAAATGCACAAACTAAATTAGCCTAACCTGGCGGAACTTGGGTTTAAATCTAACTAGACTGATTAGAGCACAGTCACGTCTTTGTCAACGCTGTCAGCGCCTCTGTCAGCCGGCGTTCTGCTCTGCTCTATTCTGTGCTACTCAAAAACTTTGTACATGATTTGACCCTGTCAACAATGTTTAAGACATTCATCAGCTGCTGTATTTTGGTGATGAAATATAGACACAGTATATGACTGCTTGCATTCATGCTTGTGAATTTTGACTGAGTAAAGCTAACAGCATTGCATTGACTGCTGTCCTTTACATTTTCTGTGGCACATGTTTTTGTAATGGTGATTTGGGTCACTTGATCTGGCGAGGGAGCTACTGTGTGTTTGTGGTCTAATTAATAAATGATGGGGAATGAGGTTTTACTGGGTGACATCACCAAGACGTTGGTGTGCTTGTGCTCCGAGGTAATGTTGGGGAGTTGGAATGGCATTGTTGTTGGTAAATCTTGTTGAACAAAACAAAAGTGTGTCCTGCTTCAGTAGAATCAGGGGCATTACTTAGATACTTAAATTCAAACAGCATGCCCCACAATGAAAGCAATGCTGAGGAAAATAAGCATTCATCTTAGCCTCACTGTGTATTCTGCTGTTCCCCAGACATGTCGGACCAGGTATTACGAGTGTTCAAGGCAGACCAGCAGTCTCGATACATCATGATAGGGAAGGACACCACGGCTAAGGAGGTGGTGGCTCAGGCCATCAGGGAGTTCGCCCTAACCGCAGCACCGGAAGCCTATTCACTGTGCGAGGTGTCCGTCACGCCAGAGGGTGTCATCAAACAGAGGCGGTTACCAGAGCAGCTTTCTAAACTGGCGGATAGGATTCAGCTGAGTGGCAGGTAAGATGGCGTACGGCCTTGACATCTACGTTTTGGTGTGCTAACCACCACCTCCTTTTGTTCGGGTAATTAGCTACTATCCATCAGGGTTTCTGAGAAGAGAGGCGTATGTATTCCAGTCACAATCGTGTGCACGTTAGCATACTACATTCTCTTCTGTCGTCAGATACTACCTGAAGAGCAACATGGAGACAGAGACGTTATGTTCAGACGAGGACGCCCAGGACCTTCTGCGAGAAGGCCAGATCTCCCTGTTACAGCTCAGCACGGTGGAGGTGGCCACCCAACTCTCCATGCGGGCTTTTGAGCTTTTCTGCGCCATCGAGCCCACCGAATATATCGACGACCTGTTCAAGCTGCGCTCCAAGACGGGCTCGGCCAGCCTCAAGCGCTTCGAGGAGGCCATCAACCACGAGACTTTCTGGGTGGCCACAGAGGTGACGCGGGAGCCCAACCAGCTCAAGCGCATGAAGACCATCAAGCACTTCATCAAGATCGCCCTGCACTGCCGCGAGTGCAAGAACTTCAACTCCATGTTTGCCATCATCAGGTGAGATAGTAATTAGTGAATTTATTGTATTTTGTCCAATGTTGTGTATAATGCACAGTATTTTCTGTGCTGGCTTTACAAACTGAATACAAGACAATAAATTGAATTGTATCTTGTGTAATATCTTGTTATCCAAATCAGTTGTCATCTTGGTATATTCTTAATTTAGTTCATTTTGCGGTGAGATGTTTTTGTCACACCTGCACACATTATTTGTTTCTCTTTTATGTTTTTTGTCATATTTTAGGACGGTCTTTTTATCACTTATCACTGCGCAAATAAATTGAACAAAGCCAGACTAAGCTAAGCTAAAATAAGACCGTCCCCGCTTAACCATGGTAAATGTGTTCCTCCCCCCCAGTGGTCTGAACCTGGCTCCAGTCTCCAGACTGAGGGGGACATGGGAGAAGCTTCCCAGTAAGTACGAGAAACTGTTCGGGGACCTGCAGGACCTCTTCGACCCCTCAAGAAACATGGCCAAGTACCGAAACGTCCTCAACAATCAGAACCTCCAGCCACCAATCATCCCCCTGTTCCCCGTCATCAAAAAGGACCTCACCTTCCTGCATGAAGGTAAAGGGCAAATCCACCCTAAAACAAAACCAACATAATGCGCATACGAAGGGTATATACTTTATAAACAAATACAGATGAGCCCACCTCCAGTATGGTAGTATTTTGTAGACCAAGAGCTTAAGATAGCCAGTAACTGAAATGCTATTCCATAATAACTTTTACGTTGATGTAGTCATTTATGTCTGCCACTTTATTCAAATGGTGGATATCTCCTTTTGGAATGAAACTCCTTCATATGTCATTGGTAATGCTATACATGTCAGTTTCTTCAGTGTATATGGGTCTATAGCTCGTTAGTCCTGCAATCCTCCTGCCATTGGTATTAATTTAGTCAGTTGTCGATGCAAGAATTTGCCGCATATCTGCTGTCTATGGGATGGGCTTGTAGCATTCACTCTCCCTCTCCCCCATTCCTCAGGCAATGACTCTAAAGTGGATGGCCTAGTGAACTTTGAGAAGCTGAGGATGATCGCCAAAGAAATACGCCATGTCGGTCGCATGGCCTCCGTTAACATGGACCCGGCCCTCATGTTCCGGACCAGGTAAGGAACCTTCCAGACGTGTAACCATGTTCCAGACTAATAATCCTTCACCTTCCCTGTAGGTCCCAGTCAGCACTCCACTGACTAACCAAACTCCTGTGGGGTTAGTTCACATAGATGCGTTACGATTTCTGCATCACGCTTTTTCCTCAAGCAGCTGTTCCCCCTGGCAATCGTTTCCCCTGGCAACTGTTTCCCTATGCCCATCGTTGGCATAAGATGTGCACAGTGCTCCTGTGAAAGTGTGTCTTTGTCCCATGATGTCTCTCTTCCTGCTGTTGTTACTACTTGATTTCCTCTCCTCTGTCTCTCACGTGGGTCTTTGGTGAATTGCTTCTCTTTGGTGATCTCGGTGGTCTCTCCTGTCCTAAGCTTGTCTCCTTCTCTCTCTTCTCATCCACCCTTTGCCCCCCATGCTTCTCTGTTCATGGCACCCCCCCCTGTAGGAAGAAGAAATGGAGAAGTTTAGGGTAAGTTTGGTGACCCTATGACCTTTTGCGCTCCCTGCACCACTGCCTTTTTTTCTGCCAATTTTGCGTGCTGCTTTTCTTGAATTCTGAAACCTTGTTTCCATTAACCGGTTTGAGTTGACCCCTCTCACTAACACTGCCATGAAACAAAGGTCACTTTTGCTAATATTAGCTCCCCTGTTCACTCAGCACTGAAATATTTGAGATTCTGCAAAGACATGTTCCTTAACGTGTGACACCATTGCACTGTGAATGTCTGAATATATCATAAATTAGATATATTAAATATTCATGATGATGGATTCCAGCTTTATATTAGCAAAGGTGACCATTTTTGAAATGCTGTTATACTTGCAAAAATGCATGCAGCTCACACTTTGTTTGCCGTTTCAGTTTCTCTGAATGTTACCACTCTGAGGTTATATCTGTATATCAAACCTCCAGACAGATAGAGGTTCTTGATATGAAGTCATTGCAACAGCAGTATTTTCTTTTTTTTTATCATGCTTTACATTCTTGTGGTCAAATGTGGGCTGCATTGTGCATACAGAGCATTTAATATGAAACATGTAGAACAGAGATAGCATATTTTGACAGTCACTGTCATTCAGAAGACACATTTTTTGGAACTGTCCTCATGCTGGCATGAGTAACACGTGGAAATGCAATGTGACATAAATATCAGCTGATGAGCACAAATGTGACTTCTCAATGACTAGTACTGTACTTAAGCCTATCTTCTGTGAACTATTCAGCTATGTGCAAACAAACCTTTTACTACTACCAACCCTGACTCAGGCCACAGAAATGTAAACTATGACCATGTGACACTAGTAAAACTCCCACCTTGTTTCCTAACTGACTACAGCCCTCCTCCCTCCCCTCCTCTCCTCCCTCCCCTCCTGCTGTCTGGAATGTCTGGAATGTTCTGGA